>KZ109955.1:25985-109050 GCA_002116395.1 Ramularia endophylla | reverse complement strand
GGGCATTGCGAACAAACGTAGGGCCTGTCTTCGGTATGGACTAGCATGTGTTTCTTGAGATCGGGCTGACTTTTGAAAGCTTTAGGGTCCTCGGCCGGGCATTGCGAACAAACGTAGGGCCTGTCTTCGGTATGGACTAGCATATGTTGCTTGAGGTGGCCCTCAGTCTTGAAAGCTGTGCGAGGCTCAGCGGGGCATTGTCGACAAACGTAAGGCTTGTCTGTGCCCTCTTCGAGACCACCCAAAACGTCGGTGTCGAGCTTGTCATTCCTCTCTTGCAGAAAGTCGGCAAATCCGAAGTCCGGGGTGGCCTTACCGACGAGTCCCATGGTAATGTTCTTTAATGCATCAAGAACATGAACCTTTCGTCCATCGAGATGCCGATCCACATAGACTTGGGGGTGTTCGAACACGGCCACTATCCTCGCAATATCGCCATCGCGCTCGACGAGTTGAATTGACGCTTTATCGCCCAGCACTTTGATGCCGCTGATCATCAAACGCTCGTTGTCATCGAATGACTCTTTATAAAAGTCGGCGTTCAACTCGCTGAACAATAGCACAGCAGTAGGGCTCTTCGATGGCTCGCCATTGACACAAGCCATGAAGTAGCGCTCGGCTGCGGGTATGATGGGGAACAAGAGATGTGTCTTCTTGGTGATGGTCTGCGACGACTGCCCTTTCATCTCAGAACCACCTTGCTCCATGACCCATGGGATGGTATCAACCGCGCATTTGTCGTCGTCGAATGTTCCGAAAACTCGTTGCATGAATTTCATTGACGGTCCTCTTTGCATTTGGGTCATATCGGGTGACTTGGCAGCCGAGGGATATGTGAAGATAAACCGCACCTGCTGAGCAAAGGTGCCATGAGTGTGCGCCATCGAACGCCTCTCAAGATTAGGCATAATCTCGTGGGCATCCCTGAGATAGGCAAGCAAAGCCTCATTGTGCACCGTTGAGGTGTTATGATTCGCGAGGAATTTTGCCTTGATTTTGGCAATTCGGACGACCTTGCACAGCCTCAACGCAAGTGTCTTTTCGGCCAAGCAGATGACCAATGAACACCACTCCGCACTTGTGAGCTCCTTATAGTGACCATCTACAAGGCGGGTACTCCACGTGGTAGGATCGCTTCCCAAGTAGTGTAGGATAGAGGTGCCTTCCACAGCCCTGATTGAAAAGCCACGACCCATGATTATACATTCGTCCCTGAATTTCTGAGGCAGCAGTTCGAAATGACGAAGGAGCTTGTTTTCGTCTTTATCACTTGCCACGCCACCGGAGGGGATCAGTTCGAAGCCATTGGGAATGACACGGTCGTTGCCGTCGGATCGAGCACCAGGAATGGTATGGTCGTCGCCTTCGGATCGAGGCTGGTCAACGCGGGTTGGGTGTGTTTGACCATCTTCGCTATCCTCTTGGTCAAAGGCAGGAAAATCAAAGTCATCTTCGTCGCTATCCTCAAATCCGGCGATCCAGTCTTCACCAAGAAAGTACGAAATTTCTTCGAGTGGCTCTCCCAACAGTTCCTCCGAAACCATGCGCAGAACATCCCACCGCAGAATCAATCCCTGCTGTTTCCTCTTGATGTCCTCTTCGGGGAACTCCATCACCACTTCAGGATCAAGGTTTTGAGCAGCAAGAAGAGCAAAATGCCATGCATACAAACCACAATCGTTGCTGGAGTGCTGCTGTGGCGAACGCTTGAACTGGATGTCCTTGATCGTGTAGTCGATCATATCAAGGACTGGGTTCAAGATCATAAGCTGCAGTAACAGGGGCAGCTCCCTGGAAATAGCGACCTTGCAGTATGGTGAGCCGTCGGCACGCGTCTTGGAGTCCTGTACCAGCGGAGTAATCGTTCTAGCTTCGTGGTCGAACTTAAGCAATACATGGCACCAGTGCTGGTTGTCCACATTATAGATGATGGAGACTGTTAGTATGGATTTGTCCGTTGGGAACTGAGGGAACATGTCAAGCGTGGCAAGCTTGTCATTCAACCAAGCGACCACCTCTTTGGGTGTTGCATGACGCTTTGCTTGAATGTCGCGAAGGATAAACAAAGCCACATCAGTCGTCGAAGCGACTTGGTGCGTATGGTCGGCGGCCTTGCGACAAGCGCGACTCACCCATTCGAGCAGATTGTCGTTGACCCATCTATCTTCGTTGGGGTAAGGAAGGACAGTTTGAAGGTCCCCAATTTTGAAGTCGCCTTGATAGGGGAAGAGATTTCGGGTCGTCGTATTGCCAGGTTCATTCCATCTGCTCTTCACAAGATGACTGACAATATCGGCATACGCCTTGCTGAATGGGGTTGGGCAATTAATATAATAGTCACGGGCCCACTGCTGTACTCTAATGTCAGCCATGCGGTCTCCATAGGGACGGGCTCCCTCTGCGGCTGTGTCTTCATCTTCCTCGCTATCCTCTACCTGATTGATATCTTCGCCTCTCGTGATTTCCTGCTCGTCATCAGAGGTCTCCGATGATCCAGGAGAGCTAGAGGAGCTAGAGGAGCTTCCAATGATTATGGGTTTCTTTCCTTGCTTGGGGTTGCTAGCTGGGGTTGACTTGCTCAGATTCACCGGAAAGCGTGTAGCCGTCGAAACAGCGTGATGTAAGCACGAGCCGGAAAGCTCTCGACGGTCTTCTGGCTGATCGCGTTCCTCAGTCTGAGTATAGATAAAGCGCGGTCGAACAGAGTCGTGTTTGCCAGCAATGCACCACTTTCTCTCGTTGTGAATCGTAACCTCGGAGTTCGCCATCGGTGGCTGTATGCTGGTGAGCTGAGACAGTTCGGACATGTGGCAGTATGAGCACAGGTCATCCTCAACCTCCAAGTTGGTATTTCTCGGGTGTGAGCACTGAGTGCAGATGAAGTACTCCTTTAGTGCTGGTGGCGGGCTCGACCCTGGAGTATTACCCTTGATCATCTCGTTAGCTTCACCTGCCATGATCACCTCGTTAGATTCACCCGCCAGCGGGCTGGTTTTCGGTGCTGGTGCTGGCATCAGTGGCGGGCTCGAGCTGGGTCCCTTCTTTTCCTCATTGACGGGTGCGTATGTGTCACTATGGAGGACAGTATCGCTCCATTGTCCTCGAAAGTCCGCGGGCAGATCAACAGGCTCAATGACGACCTGTTGTAAAGGCAAAGGATCACGCTCCTCGCCTTCAATGTCGATTTCCCTCCTAGCCGTCTTGGCTACAGAAGCCTCTGGATGCTCCACTGGTGGCGATGGCTTCCGCTTAATCGTGGGGCTGGCGGGCTGCATTGGCGGCGGCGGCAGTGTAGTGGACTGCTTCGGCGGCGTGACGGCTCCCTTTGAATCCTTCTTCTCAGCAGGTTTGTCCGCTCTCCAGCTCTTCTTCTTCTCGACCGGCGAACGAGCTTCCCGATTGCCTTGCTGTCCAGTTGGAGAACGAGAGCGTCGTCCCAGTGCACTGGCCTTTGGGCTGCGTGATGTTGACCGTCTCCAGTTGGGATTGTTCATCGCGCGGGAGGGTGGTGGTGGACGGTAGGCGTTTCGGTTGTGCGAGTCCCTATCATCGCGGCGAGTGTCTCTCGGGAATCTGTCAAAGTCCCTATTATCGCGGCCATAGTACCTATCATCGCGGGGAGGGTCTCTCGCAAACCGGTCAAAGTCCCTATCATCGCGGCCATAGTACCTATCATCGCGGCCATGGTACCTATCGTCGCGGCCATAGTACCTGTCATCGCGGGGAGGGTCCCTCGCAAATCTGTTGTTGCCTTGGTAGGAGTTTCGACCGTACGAATCGCGGCCGTGGTCCCTATCATCGCGGGAAGAGAAGTCCTGGCGAGACCCGTCATTGCGAGATGCAGATCCTCTGTAGGAGTCTGTCTTCGGGGCAGGTGTAGGGAACGGATTGCTTGGTCCAAGAGCTGCTGCCACCTTGGCGTCACCATTTTTCGCCACATACTCCCACTGGTCGTATGTGGTCGGTGCTGTCTCGCCGTTCCTCAGCTTTCTTTTCAGATGGCTGTCCCAAAAGGAAGACGCAGGGCGAGCACCGGCACGAGAAGACATGTTGAATAGATTCAATGGCAAAGCCGCTGAATCGGAGAGGGAGAAGGAGAATAGATCCTATGACAGAGCCACAGGATCAAGGAGCGAGAGGAGAAGGAGGGAACCAGAGGAAGGGAACCAAGGGAATGCTTCCAGAGGAAGAGAAAGCAAGACTCTCCAGATCCCTTGTCAGGACCGGGGAGAGAGATAGTTTTGATAGGTTCAAAGGCAAAGCCCCTGAACCAGAGACACAAGAGACCGTGATGGTGACCCAAAAGGGACACCGAGAAGCTCGTGGATCGCAAGCTCTGCACTCTTTTCGAATGCTACGCTGTTCAGGCGTGATAAAAGCGGGATGCGATGCAGCAGGATGAAGGGTCGCCGTGGGAATTTTCTATAGCGAAACTGCTGGCGCCAAGGCATGACAAAGCTCTCGGTTAATTCCACCATTCTTTCGCCATGTCAAAACCCTTGGTATCTATCAATGCCGCCCACCCGGCAAAAACAGAAGATGATCTCCCTCTCCTTGGTAATGCTGGAAGTCGACTTTCATCCCTTTCCGCCCTTCAACTTTGATATACGACGTCTCAGCGGCTCGGGGCATGGGACATGAACCTGGAGGCCTGGGTTATAAGAATGAACGGTGGCCATTATGCGAGATCGATGCCTTGAGGTCTTTCGAGTTCGCGCTTTGGTGCACGGATCGCGTGAACACTGGCATGTCGTATACGCAGCACCGTATTCTCCAAGACTTTTGCCATGAGTATGCGTCCCCATCTCAAGCTCAACCCAGTTTGTTTCTTTTCGTCTTTGTTTTTCTCCCAAAGCTTCCCTCTTGCCGGCGGCATCACCTCCTCTTCCTCTGCTTATCTTTCACTACGGAGGACTGCGTGGGACAAGAACTACGCATTCTTTTCATCGGCCGTAATGATATCGCTATGGCAATACAGCATCTTCCGCACGTCCCGCTAGCAGGTTTTCGAGGCTTATGTCGATCAATTTGGTCTAGAATGTTGCGAACGGCCAATGGGAGCATTCGCGTAAAGATGCTGTATTGATGGCATTCTCGGGAGGCTTCTGAGAGTCGTCTCGAATAATCCTCGCGCATCTTCTCGCCATGCCATACCAGGAATTATAGAGAAAATGGTGGCGGACTGCCTTATTCATGCACTCTGATCCATGCATGGTCAAAGTTTTCGTACGAGAGATTAAAAGGAGAGCACAAAATTACAGAAGTAGATGAATGAAGAATGGGACCTGTGAAAGGTGATGTTGGAATTCATATTTGGAACCCTGTCGGAACTGACTCCACAATACTCCCCTGCCACGTGGGATAGCCAAAACTATAACGGGACTTCTTCTTCTCTTTCTCTTCTATCGTGTGCAGGTATCCGTTCGTATAAATTGCCAAAATATGCACCTTCCCGCACGCATAATGCTCCTGGAAGCACGCATGACCTCATATCTCTGGCTTCAAGACCCGCAAAGACATCCATTTCCTGATCTGTAAAACCCGCAGAGACCCATCCCCCGATCGTCACCGGTGTCCCTCGTCCCACACATTCCACCTCCTTATCCAATGGTATCGATTCGGACGCTGCAGACTAGCATGACATTGATGCCGGCGTGAAAGAGTAAGGCATTGCGAGGATATCGCGAATTGATGCGACTGTTGTCCAAGGCACCCACAGGAAAGAAGAAAGATACACCTGCAATCGCAGAGGCACCAGGCATGAGGGAGCGACTGGTCAATGAGTGTGCCTTTTTAGAAGAAGGACAGTCCATCTCTCAACTGGGCTTATGGTATAGCGAAGTGGTACCAACAAGGTAAGTGCAGTTTGCTTCAAACCACACTGAGCATAAAAGAAAGGCTTCGAAAATCGAGAAGTGATGCAACTCTTCCGATCTAAGAGAAGGCTGTAGCTGTCTCATTATCCCTCGGAACTGGACTGCTGTACTTGAGGCAGTCAATTGTTGGGACGCTTTGCTTTCCCCTTAACAGTCCGTTAATGTCGACATTGACAAACATGCCCATTGCGGAATATCTCTGGTCGTGGAATATGGAGATGGCCGCCGCATACATTATCTGATATTTCGACATTCGGTGAAGCTTTGTCGGTTAGAGATATGGATCTTGCGCAAACAGCTAATCCAGAATCTAGAGAGGCTTTGATCCATGGCGGGCATTACTTTTGCCGTCCATGAACATGTGGCTTTCCAATCGGTGGTGAGAGAAATGTTTGAGTATCGTATGCCCCAGTCTTCTCGCTGGAGCTTTGGGTGAGTTGAGTGTCCGGGTTTCCTCAATTGCAGAATACGTCTGGTGGTGGATATGGAGATTTCTTGCGGAGAAGACAAGTCTTTTGTCTTCCTTTCTCATGTCGTCATGGAGAGATATCGAAAGAAGCTTGGGAGGACGAAAAAGAGGATCTCACCCCCGCGGACTTACACCCGAAACGGACACGCACTTTGCACTTGGTGGAAATTTCGGTTTGCTTTCCTTCCTTTCCTCTTCATTCCACCTCTTGTTCAGCGAGTACGCCCCAAAGGCCGCCTCGTCACACGTCTTGAGAGAATCCTTGGTGCGACTTGCATGCCCGCTGCTCCCATCTCGTCTCGACTCTGTGGTTCTATCATAGAGTCTATCCAACTCCCTCCTCTTGTCCTCGGTTCTCCTTGAACCCATTCAACCCTCTCTCCCTCCGATACAGGTGCTCCGCATTTGTATCTATACAAACCATGTCGCTCACTCCGACTTCCGCCGCCAACAAGAACTCGTTTGGGTCATTGTCGTTTCGCGACCAGGCGCAGCAGTATTCGTCGAAGAAGCGCGCAGCAGAAGAGCCTGCGGAGCCCGAGGAGATCTCTGCGATCAAGGACGAATTGCCTTCCGTGCTCCGAGGCGGTGAAGACGGCCGGTTCTACCCAGAATTCGCACCTCTGGACAAGGACAAGAAATTCCCTCTTGCTTGTATCCACTCGGGTGAGACGATGTACCGCAAGAAGGACGTTCCCGCATTCAAGCCAAAGAATGGCAAGGATTGGACCGGCAAGGTTCCTGCACTTCTGGTCGTCAACGACGACGTTGGCACAGCATTCGGATTCCCGTGTATGAAGTGGGACAGTGCATCTTACAATGGCGTCGACCCCAAGGACGTCTCCGTTGCGATCAAGCCCAACACGCAGATGCCTGTCGTCGAGATTACGATTGTCACGAAGCGCTCCCCCAAGGTTGGCAATAAGCCTGCCACTCAGGAGAATGTCAAGTGCAGTATTTATGCCCACAGCCTCATGCGCGGCGACTCCGAGATTGGCATTCAACTCAACATGGGCACAGATGCTGTCCTCGCCGAATCTGCGTGTGAGCGCCCTGACACCGAAGCTATGAAGGCCATTGAGAAAGATGGCACGCTCTGCCGTCTGCATCTGGAGATGATTGGACCGGCCCCGAGCTCGCCACCTACAGCAGGAGCCGTTGGCCGCCCAGTCTGGTCGAGGATCCAACTGTCCACGGTTGAGTCTTACGTCAAGCTGCTGTCGTCGGGCTCCACCACCTTGACGCCCGCGGAGAAGCTCATCGCCCAGCTTCACTCAGCAACAGAGGCGACCTTCTATTTTGAGCAGCGGCAGCAGAACTTCAAGGACGACAGCTTTGCCAAATTCGATCAGTTCGTTCGTACCGTGTTCTACCTCACAGCGACGATTGGCGCATACTGGTATTACCGCCTCGCCGCTGGTCCCATCCAGACATCAGACCCGGCCTTCCCTTACAGCAAGATAGATCCTCCGCGTTGGCTCCACAAGAAGTGGGTAGTCACATACAAGGAAGATGTGCCCTTCAAGGCGGATCCGCTGGAGTGGGGTCAGTTTACAGATGTATATGGGCTCGGCTATCCCGACAAGACGACTTTCCCATTCGTCATCAAGCTTGGCCTGTCTCGCGAGCAGCTCAAGGCTGAGCAGGCTACCAAGCGACTTGTGACCCCTGGACAATCGTCAATCACGGCCGATTTCTACGGGAACACTGATGGCACGAACTACATTGTGGAGGTATTCGTCGGTGGTGTCCGCGCTGATGGCAAGGGCACCGTGTATCCTGACATCGGCCGCTCAGTCCATTGCGATGTCACCTTCGAGGGTAATGTCCAGCGGCTCAACGCTACTGTGATCGATAACGTGCAGGACAAGGGTGCGAGCTTCACTCTGAGCGCGAGCCCTACGAGAGCTGGGTGGTCCAGAATTACCAAGGACGACACTCCCCGCTCTGTCACTCTCGTATTTCCGACTGACACCACTGCAAACAACCGCGCCATCAACGCCGTTACCGATTTGGAGGCTGGCCAGAATCGGAAGGAGGGCATCTACTTTCCCTCGAGTTTGCTCGGTGCTCCGGCTCCTGTAAAACTTCAGCGCGAGCCTGCTTTCTTGAAGGACTACTTTGCGAAGAACCCCGATAAGCTTTCCATCTACAAGATCGAGCTGTCGTCTCATGGGCTCAACACTGAACAGCACCGGGCTTCCAAATCAGTTGCAGAGAGCCCAGACAGTGAGAACTTCATCTGGGGCCCACCCGGTACTGGCAAGACCATGGTGGGCATGGCTATCTGCAAAGCCCTCTATGCTTGCGGCTTCAAGATCGTCATTACAGCGCCCGGAAATGCTGCTGTCGATCGAGCTTTGCAGGTTTGGAACAAGACAGAACTCAAGATCAAGACCGGCCAGTTTGCAGGCCAGCAGTCGCACATCGTGCGATTCACGGGAGGCCTCGTCCAGGCGAAGCCGGTCGTCACCGCAGATGAGGAGGTCGTCACCGCAGATGAGGAGGACGCCACAATGGGCGGCACTGAGGAAGCTTCCACTGATGCTGTTACATCGCTCGAGAAGCCGTTGGCCGGCTTGTGGTCTGACGAGATGGACATCAACGATGAGGAGCGCCTTGCTGCGACTATGGAAATGGTTGCCCTTGACGTTAACAAGGCCAATGAGGATTCCCCTCACACCCTTGCCCGCCAGAAGATGTCATGGGTTCAGGCACAGCATTCCAAAGCCGCTCCTCAGATGAAGGACTACGCGGCGCCTAAGTTGGGTCTTGGCCCAAAAGCCTCAGACGATGCAGCAAAGGAGCAGACCAAGAAGTATGATGCGGCTGTCACCTTGAGGCAGGACATGGCTCGTTACCTTGAGCTTTGGGATCAGCTGCGGGACCCTAAGGTCACCTCCAAGACCAAGGCGATGAGATTAGAGTTCCGTGAGCTCGATGGCGAGTTCAATGGAATGTATCTCCTTCGTGAGGCTCGCGTAGTCTTTGTGACTAACAACAGTTCTGGACACGAGCTGCTCACTGACAACTACAAGCCTGTCTTCCACGCCGCCGACGAGTGCGGACAGTCCGGTCCTGGTGATGGTATGATTCCTGCTGCTGCTTTCAAGGAGTCGGTTAAGGCCCAGCTCAATCTTGGAGACCACCACCAGCTCAAGCCTGTAGTCACTTCTTCCGATGCCAACGAGTGCTTCATCACACTGGTGCAGTCGCCATTCGAGAAGAAGTATCTCGCCCATGACAGCAAGGAGATTACTATATCTGAAGTCATGCTAAAGGTTCAGTACCGTATGCATCCTGACCTTGTTGAGTTCTCCAACAAGAAGATTTACGGCGGCAAGCTTCAGAACGCCGAGATTGTTGGACAGGAGACAAAGCTTGACAAGACCGTTAATGAGTTTCTGGAGCCGTTGAAGAAGACCCAGCTGTGGAATGGCCGCCGTCGCGTGTGCATCGACGTCAGCAATGCTGGTCTGCCTCCGCATCTTCGATTGGCAGAGATTGACAATGTCCAACAGGAGAAGTATATGAACACTCCTAGCTCTTGCAACCCGAGCGAGGCTAATGAGGTTCTTGCTCTCGCGAATGGACTGATCAAGGCTGGCGTCGATGCTCTTGACATTCTCATCTTGAGCCCATATCAGGGTCAGCGCCTGATGATCCAAAAGGGGTTGTATGGTCAGACCAACACTGCCATGCGGAAGATCATTGTCAAGAGCACTGATGCATCCCAAGGCACAGAGGCAAAGATCGTCATCATGTCTCTTGTTGCTAATGACCCTGCTAACCAGCAGAACCTCGGCTTCATCTACGATGAGAACCGCATCAACGTGGGTATTACTCGCCCAGAGCGCTTCCTGTTCGTGATTGGGAACTTCAACGGCTGGTATCGAAGCATCCTTGGGTGCAAGCCAGGCGATGACGGCGCATTCATCAAGATTGTCAAGGTTAAACTCTTCCATGACTTTGTTGAGGAGTGTGTTGTCAAGAAGGATGTGATCTCCGCTGGCAATTGGTACTCAGCCCTCGAGATGAAGGAGCCCGTTCCTGTCTCGTCCTTTTACAAGGGGCTTACACCACTTGCTCCCCCGCATCGCCACACTCGTGTACCGGACGACAAGCCCCTCGGATTTGGCAGCTTGCGTACTTCGCTCGCTTCTCGTGTGGAGGCTGATCTTCCTGCCAAGGCCGGTCCTTCGGTCAAGGCGCGCAAGACTGGCAAGTGAAGCAACCCGACCGACAAGTAAGCTCAGTCTCCAATACGACTAGCATACAATGTGTGAGGGTTTGAGATTTTACTTGAGGGTGGTAGGTAGGCGGCATGGGATGGATTTTTTGCTCGTTTGCGAGCTTGTATTTGAGGGTGGTGGTTGGGGATGGCGGATGGCTTTTTTTCTTGATTGTGTATTTCAAGGGGTTGGAGGCAGAAGGAGATGACTGAGGGCTGGCGTTTTTCGGTGTTCGCCTTGAAGAACCGATCGGCAAGATTCATCTGCTACGATGCGGAGTAAGTCTCTTCATATTCACAGCCGGTGGAAGCTCGCATGCTAACGATTTTCAGGGGATCAGAGCATATGCTCCAGAAGCAAGACCAAGGCTTTCACATCACATGCGAAAAAAAAAAAAAACACCGAACCTACCTCATTCTCTGCGGCTTCCACAACCACCCTCAAAAGAAAAGAGCACACGATACTCAACCCTTGCGACATTCAACAAAAACAACAACATGTATGCCAAGAAAGGGATCTCCTGATGGCTGGTAGCATCTGTTACAGCGGTTCACGTATGATTCAACTATTGGCACACTATTCTTTGACCACTACTGACAGAACTTCTAGAACATAAGTTCAACAGCGAGGCTCGATCAATCACAACACCCGGCTCAAGAACTCCGCCATACACTACAGTTCCACGACCACGGCCATCATCAAGAACATCAAGAACATCAAGCTTCCAAGACTCTTCCTCAAATCCCTCCCAGAGCCCAGTGTTCATGGAGCAAAGAAGGACAAAACAAGATTGAGCTGCGCTGCATGCCGCCAACGAGACGGATTGAAGGATCAGAGCTGGAATGACATGGGGGCTCGAGATGAGGAAATCAGAACTGCAAAATCTCTGTAGCTCCAGAAGAGACTTACAAGATAACCAGAATTGAAACTGCAGTTCATCAAAGCCATAATAAATCGCTGTGCACTTACATTCGCCGGTAAACAAACATTCCCGTGTGTAGTTTTGCATGCGAGAGGTAAAGAAAGATCAAGGATGGAGAAGCTGTACACTTACTTCCCATAACAAAATTCTCTCTATCTACCTCTTCCTCCTCTTCCTCCTCCTCCCCTTCCACCACCACCTCGTCCACCACCCCTCCCACCGCCTCTACTCGCCCCACCAGCGATGCCCTTATGCTGCGGCCTAGCATTCTTCCCCTGCCTCTTCTCCGCCTCCAACCGAATCTTCCTAACATCCTCAGCGCCTCTGAGCTCACTCTTCCCATTATACTCATTGGCAAACCTGCCTCTGCCAGCCTCCTTCGCATCAGCAACCTTCTTCTTCCTAACCTCAAAATCATCCCGATACTTATCCGCAGCCTTCGGAGCAAGTTCCTGCTTATGCTTATACCTCTTCCCACCTCCAATCACACCTCCTCTGCCACCGCGACTAGAGCCGTTTTCCATCTCACCAACTCGCGGCATACGTTCAACGCGATTAGCTTTCCGCCACGCATCAAATCGTCCACTCTTAAAACTCGCCGCAATCTTCTGCCCGCTCTCCCCGCGAATCATCTTCGCCCCCTTACTTCCATCCTCGTCGTTCGCTCGTGCAACATACTTTTTGGCTTTCTTATCCCACCTCACACCCTTGGCCTTGGTAGCGTCTTGAAAACTTTTGCTCTCATCGTTCGTGAGATCCATCGTGGCGCCCCGTGCGGCCTCCAAGAAATGGGCTCCTCCAGCACCAGCGTCGCGAGCAGCGTTGGTGCCCCCTGAATGGACTCCGTAGCCGCGGTCTTCGGCGAGGTTAAGGGTGGAGGGGGTGTAAGACATGAAGTGTTCCGAGTCTTGGTAGTTGCCGCCTTTGCGTTTCTTTTTTGAAGGGGCGGGGGCTTCGTCGGTGGGGGTTGTGAATGTCATTTCGAGTTCGTCGTCGGAGGCGAGATCCATGTTCGGTTGAGTGAGGATGAGTTCTTCTTCTGAATCCTCCGCATCGTCCTCGGCGTTCGGGTTGTGGGACGGTGCCTCGTTGGCATCAGCGTCCCCTTCTTCTCCAGCTTGTTTGGCAACTTGAAACTTGGGCTCGATCTTGCTCCTCCTCTTCTTCATCATCTCACTAGCCTCATTCCCCTTTCCTCTTTGACCGACCTCGAAAACCGTCTCCACAGGTCTAAACCCACTCACTCGTGCCAACATATCCAACCTCTTTTCCTCTAGCCCCTCATCATCCCCATCAACAAAAAGCACATTAACCCCCGTACTATCCTCCTTGGCAATCCCCTTTGCTCTCTTCACACTCTCCGCACTAGCACTATTCCTCGTCCTCAGATACTGCTTCTCCCCCTTGCCCGCCACATCCCTCTGCAAGCTCAGATCATCGTCATCGTCCAACAACTTCTGCGCTTCCTCACATAAACTTTCCATTTGAGACCTCCTCATACTCCCCACAACGATCGCATTCTGAAACATATCCTTTTCCTTCTCCACCCTCCCAACCAGCAATCTCCTCCCCAAAAACAGCTGCAAGTCCAGGAGATAAGGCATATCCTGATTTGTGACAAGACTATAACTCCAACCTTCCTTTCCAGCTCTGGCAGTTCTTCCAACTCTGTGGACGAAAATCTTCGGCTGGGAAGGGAAATCGTAATTAATAACGTTGGCCAGAATGGGGATATCCAGCCCCCTCGCGGCGACGTCTGTGACGACGAGGATGTTTGTCATCCCAGAGCGGAAATCCAAGACTTGCATTTTCCGGGCAGTTTGGTCGAGGGAGCCGTAGACGTAGGAGGTGGCGTAGCCGTAGGCTTTGAGGAAGGAGGCGAGGTAGTCGACGTGATGTTTTGTGGCGGCGAAGATGACAGTCGAGTGTTCCGAAGGCATTTCCCGCGGGTCGGTGGTGTCTCGCTTCCTCTTCTTGTTGTCGCTTCTCTGAGGCTCTCGAGCTTTGATGGAGGCTGCTGTCTCTCCAGTGGGCATCTTGACGATATCCTGGAGGACGTGAAGAAGAGCCCCCTCTTTCTCCGCTCTCTTGACGGTGAAGAAAGCGGATTGAAGACCCGGGGCAATCTTGCTTTCGGC
The DNA here is from genome assembly GCA_002116395.1 of Ramularia endophylla. Taxonomy (NCBI): domain Eukaryota; kingdom Fungi; phylum Ascomycota; class Dothideomycetes; order Mycosphaerellales; family Mycosphaerellaceae; genus Ramularia; species Ramularia endophylla. The sequence continues at coordinate 95,413 of KZ109955.1, read as the reverse complement.
ATCCAATCTCACCAATTTCGGATCCTGCAGACCAGCTCTCGCGAATTCCACCAGAGATTTCGGCAGAGTAGCAGAAAAAAGCAGCGTCTGTCGATTGGAAGGCAAGCTGTGCATAATCTCCAACAGCTGCGCCGCGAACCCCATCTCAAACAGTCTGTCGGCCTCATCAAACACGACGTATTTCACACTCGACAGCTCCAGGCCCATTTCCACCTTCAAATGCTCAAACCGTCCCGGCGTCGCAATGATGATGTCGGGATTGGATGCCATGCTGCTAAACTGTTCCTCCAAACTGTCTCCTCCCACCAATAGTGTCGTCCTCAAATCGGTGCCTCGACTCATCTCCTTCACGACCTTCAGCGTCTGTAACGCCAATTCTCTGCTGGGCGAAAGCACGATCGACCTCGCTCCGACTTTGGCAGAGTGAGACTTCAGCTTCTCAATCATGGGAATCACAAATGCCGCTGTTTTCCCCGATCCTGTCCGCGCCATGCCCACTACATCTTGTCCATCGAGAATGAGAGGAATTGTCTTTCGCTGAATGGGAGTCGGCACATTGAAGCCTTTGCGCGAAATCGCTTTGAGCAGGTGCGAGTTGAGGCCCATGGATTGGAAAGCGCCCGCCTTGGGCTTGGACTTGCCATCGCCTTTGCGGTTGACCGCTGCTTGGGCCGCCGAGATGAAGGCCACATCTTCGTCGTCGCTGCTGAGGGAGAGGTCGGGCGTGGGGAGGGCGCCCGTCTTCTTCGTCTTCGGGAGGGAGATTGGTTGCTCGGGGTCGGAGTCGCTGCTGAGAAGATCATCGTCGCCGCCGAACAACGACTTCGAAATGTCGAACTCATTCTCCGAGAGCGCGGGCGAGGCGGCGCGGACCATCTTTGCGGTGGGCGAGACGAAGCAGATCTCTGGCTCTGGCGGGAAATCTTCAGTCGACGATAACTTCAACTTTTTGATGTGGAGTCCGAACTTTATCGCGCGCTAGGGTCGGAGCTGAGTCCGGTGGCATCTCAGCTGCAGCTGCCTGTTCAGCTGAGATCAGCTCAACGGCCAACGTCAACATCCATCAAGGTCCTTCATCATGAAAGTCTACGACGGAAGCTGCCATTGCGGCAACATCAGATACACCGTCGCTCTGGAAGAAGCTCTGGCTCCTGAAGGCACCGGCACTGTGAATCGCTGCAATTGCTCCATCTGCACCAAGAATGGTGAGCTGCCTTTCCTATCTCCTAACCTTCCACCTTGCTTACAATGTTCGTTCTGTGAAGGATACTTTCTAGTCTATCCCAAACGCGAAGACGTCATCTTCAAAGACAACTGCGACACGAAAATGAAGTCCTACTTCTTCGGAAAGAAGAACAAGCCGCATCGGTTTTGTCCGGAATGCAGTAGTAGTATCTTGATTGATTTCAAGGATAGTGATGTTCCTAGGCAGAAAGAGCTTCTGGCTATGAATGTAAGCAAGATCTGTGTAGCGAGAGTAGATCTGAACTGATGTTTTCTCGCAGGCAAGCCAGTTCAAGGACATCGATCTGGAGAAGGTCACCTTGACTTACTTCGATGGGAGGTCCAAGTTGGATCCGCCGTACGAAGGTTAAACTGCTGCTTTGACGGCGTGGAAGCAGCACCACCGCGTCGAATCCAATTCTGACACGACCGTAATGAAGACTTGGAACAGCTAATGATCAGCATATTACGCTTTTGCTAATGTATCATTGCTTCTGAAGGACATAACTTCAGTTCCCACCCTTCTCTACTGGTCTTCAAAGCTGTCCAAACGAGAATCATTCAAGAAAGATTCTCCTCACCGAAGTCAAGAGAACAATCAATCGTAGGAACCATTTCTCCATCGAGACAATCCTTTTGGGGGTACTGGAAGCCTTTGGACTAGCATTTTCGCTCATTACACGGTGGAGAAGCGTGAAAGGCCAACTGACTTGAGTGAAGAATCCTCATATCATCAGCTCTAAGATGCGTGAGCTACGAGCTTTTGCCGTCACCGGCGGCCTGACGTATTTGCGCTCCACCTGCATCCACACACTGTGCCCATAGCTGTCAAGATGAGAATTATTCAGTCAGGGAACTTGCTAATAAGCTTGTGTAGAACAACTAAAGAATGCTCTCTCGAGACGATCGTTGCTTTTGGATCCATCAAAAGTCTTTGCGTTACCAGAGTCGCTCGTTACACAGCAGAGAGATGAAGTTGAGTGAGCAAAATCTGCGAATAATTCTCATCTTGACAGCTCTGACTGTCCCTGCCCTCGCCCACCTTGTTGTCCGAGGTCCACCTTGATCCTCAGATCACGAATCACCACGCCGCCTCCACCCACATCTCATCTTGAGTCCGATAGACTACCTCGTGCTTCCCGGTCTTGGCGTTGACCTCCACCACGTTGCCGCGCACCTCGGACTTTCCCTCTCCCACCGCAATTTTCGGGTCGTCCCGGTGTTCGATATCACTTAAGAAATCGCACAGACGCCACATTCTGTTGTAGGTGGCCCATCGATAACGCTGCTCATCTCCACCGCCCCAGGCCCCCATCACGGGGGGAGCTACAAAGGGCGATGCGTCATAGCGCTTGAAGAGACGCATGTTTTTGAAGGCTTGGAGGGAGAGTGAGTGCAGCCACTGACAGACGTCGTATTTGTCTGTGAAGAAGATGGTAGTGGAGCCGGCGTAGAGCTTGGCAGCAGCGCGAGACTTGCTGTCGATTTGGAGCTGTGGAGCGGGCTTGTAGGATTGGTCGATGGTAATCTCGTCGGGCATGCTGAGGTAGAGCTGCGAAAAGGCATCAGCTTTGCGTCTCAGCATAGGCAATTATCGTGCAGTGGCGGTGTGTCTCGATATCTTACCTCGAAGATCTTGTCCTGCAGCTCTTGCGGCAGCTTGCCAATGTGCTCATCGATGGTCATCTTTGTGGTGGCTGGCATTGTGGCGGTTGGTTGGGGGAAAATTTGTTTGTCTTTGGTTGATGAAGAGAGTGGTGGAGTGTTTGCAAGCGGAGGAAATGAAGTTTTGAATCGAGGGCGGCAGGGTCCAGGACAGGGACCCTGAAAAGCACGGACGGTCATTCACATGAAAGCTTTGCAGCGTTCTCAAGTCTTTCACTGGAACGTGCCACTCGTGGGGCCATGAGAACCGTGAGTGAAGCTCACTTGTCTCATCGACCTCAGTGCCGACCGACCAGGACGAAGTGACCTAAGCGAAAGCTAAAACAGCAGACTTTATGTATTCAAACCAGCACCCTGGTATCTTGACCTGATGACAGAATTCCCATTTTAAAATTCCCGTCTGCTGCGATCTACTCGCTCATAGTCCTCAGTTTCTCCTGCTCAGCCGGCGTAAGCGCGTTGAACACCTCACTAAACCCCGGATACTGCGCAGCTTTGCGGAAGAACTCCAGCAAAAACGCCTGAGTCTCATCGTCTCTGCCGCGAGACACCCCAGGACCGTCTTCAGCGCCAAGAGACATAAGTTGCGATTTTGTCAAACCAGAACCAAGATCGAGGAAATCATCGTCTTCCCACTCTCCCTCCTCATCATCGTCGTCATCTAGCTCAGCCGCTGCCGCAGCATCCATATTACGAGCGTTGCCTGAGGCGGAGAGTAATTCGTCGACTAGAACTTTGACAATCTTGAGCTGGGCTGAGATGATGGTATACTGCTCGGGGTTCTGGCGTGCACGAGAGCGAGTCACGATGCGGTCTGAGGATGGAATGATCATGTCTCCTTTGACCTGGATTTCGGCAATGCGAGGGTCGTTGAGTTCGAACAGCTTCGACAGGGCGACAACACTGGTTTTCGCGTCAGCAGTGTAGAACCTGGGAGGAGGATGTCGTGACTTACTTGTTCCTAATATCGTCATAGCCGGCGAAGTTGACGGAGTTCTCCAACCACTTGCTGATCACCACCTGAAGGCCGCTCTGCTCTCCAACCTGCACATCTGCGAGGAACCCAACAACTTCCTGTGCAGAAATGAGTGAGAGCCTGGCAAAGACCAAGATCAGACTTTGGATGAATTGGGCTTTTGTTGCTGTGGCGAGGCGAACAGCGACAGCTCGAAGAAGTTGCATGAGGTAAGGCCCGAGTTTGTCGGATCCAGCCTTTTCAACAACTTCTGCCGCAAGACCGCCCACCTCGGAAGCACTATGGTCGTCCATTGCTGGGTTGAGCAGACGATCGATAATGACAAGGACCACCTCCAAGCCACCTTTGCCATCCTGATCCTGGAAGTTGAAGACTTGCTCGGCGTCGTGGTGAATCATATGTCGAACGGCTGCTGTAGATGACTTAAGAAGCTCGTCGTCCTGAGAGCCAAGCAGCAGCCTGTTGAGTCGTGGCAATACCGAGACAACAAACCCAGCCGGCATGGGTGTAGTACCATTCTCTGCAAGCGCGGACAGAAGCTCGGCAGCGAGATTGGCCAAAGCGTTCTCTTCCGTCAGGGTGGCAACATCAAAAGTGCCCATAAGGGACGGGAGCACTTTGGTCGTCAACTGCGCATAAGCTTCGCTGCCCGCACTCGCAATAGTGCTGGTAACCTCCTCGAATGTCTCCGCAACCATGAGTGCAATCTGGAAGTTGGTTGCTCCACGGCTCGCGACCGTGAATAGAAGATCAAGCCCACCTCCCTCGAGGCATGTCCGGACGTCCAAAAGAATAGCGTCGCGAAGGGTCTCGATGATAGCGATCAACATGTCGTCGCTGTCGACCAGATCATCAAAGTCTTGTGTATTGAGAAATTCCGACAGTGCGGTGATTATAGCTGGTTGCCTGGCAAGCATCGCGGCGGGTGGAAGAGACGACAAGTAGTATTGCAGGGCGCGAATACTAGACACCTGAACGATTTCAGAGCTGTCCTCTGTAATGGCTCGCAGAGAGGCCTCCATGAACGTGATTGCTATCGGTTGGAGCGTTTCTCCAGAGGTTCTAGTAAGACTGCCAGCAACGAGGTACCCTCGCGCGCGAAGAAATACGATGTCTTCTTGCATAGCCTATAAGTGAAAGAAACTAATTAGCGATTTTCGATGTGTTGACGGTGGATTGAACAGAATGAGGCGGCTTGTCTTCGGCCGTAGCTTTTGCAAGTGCACAGAGGCCTCCCCATTTGTAGCAAAGTTTGAGACAACAACGAATAGCGTACTTACATGCTGGATGAAGTCAACGTAGCCTTGGGCAGCGTCGGGGCTAATCTTCTTCTCCACGTCTTGGAAGTCACCAAGCAGCTGGTTCAGCAGGTAAAGTGAGGATTCCTTCATCTTCCATGCGGGGCTTTCTGAGTACAGAGATCGAGTGTACGCAAGCAAGCCTTCCACGGCGGTACTATTCAGCCACTCACCCAACTTGATCACAAGATCTCCACAAGCCGATCGGGGTGTATAATTTGCAGTGACGTTGGTCTCCTCGGACAGGAATACGTTGCAGTCAATGTCCCAGAGGCCTTCTTCCTCGACGGTAATCTGAGCGTATGCCACTGCGATCTTCATAACATCGGTGATCCACGATAGTCCACCACTCGCGGCTTGAAGCTGTTGTTCCAGTTCCTTGCGTACAGGCGGCGCGCGTAGACACGCCTGCATGAAGTCGAGCTCTTCCAAGACGAGAAAGTCTAGGGTGTAGGGTAGGCCATCGGCGTCTTCTAAACGACCTTGCATGTCGTCATCGATGTACATGGCCTGGTATTGGCTCTGAAGCGTCAAGAGCTCCTGCCACGTTGCAGAGAAAAGAGCTGGGCTGTGTGGAGAGAGGGTTGCGGGAAATAGTGACCGAATTCGCATCAATACTTTGACGACCTGGAGCTTGAGTGCAACGTGACCACGATAGACCTCAGCGGCAGCCAAATCACTCGGGTCTTGGATTTGTGTTGGCGAAGGTGCCAAAGGAGTCTTCATGGTGCCGATGAAGAATGGGATCCAGCCGCCAAGTGTCTCTTCAGCGAAGGCCTTGACTTCCGCTTTGTGATCTTCCATTACCATTTCCAGAATGTCGAAACATGAGCGGAACACAGACACCGCCAGAGCTCGTAAAGTGGTTTTCCTGCTCTCATTGGTAGCGACGTCGAATATCACCCGAACAAGTTCTCGAGCAACACTGAAGAATTGTTCTTCGCTGAAGCAATCATCCACAAGCTCGTTCAGTACCTGGTGAATAAGAATGTGATCAGCAACTGTCTGAGGGTGAGGCATCAAGGCGTGCGCTCTGTTCAAGACTGTGTCTTTTGTACATGCAGTGCCTCTTCGTCGAGAAAGCCTGCTTCACTTACTTTGAGAGCTCCATGCAGCTGTGCGTCTGAACCAGTAGCCACTACAGTCAAAATAGTCGGCAAAAGGTCTGGCCACTCATCCGGAAAGTCTGCTGTAGCAATTTTGCTGACCACAAGACTCGCAGCACTCTTAATTTTCCTCTCATCAGAGCCGCTCAGAGCAAGATCCAGCAAGCGCTGGCGGATTTCGGCCTTCTTCCCATCGTCTGCGTACAGTTGGCCGGCGAATTCATCAAACTGCGGCGACCAGCATGCCAAGACGAAAGTTTTCAGGTATAGAAGGGCCGCCTGGCGAACTTCGATAGGAACATCCGCGTGCCCACCGACTGAGATGAGTCCCAGTGGAAAGTCCGAGTTTTGGTCTCTAAGCTGCTTCAATTGCCATTCTGCGTTCTTCCGTGTCGTTTCCTGGGCAGACTGGGTCTCGGTAAATAGCTGCACTAGCTGTTGCTCCATCGCGAAAGTGGCTAGTGCTCTCGTCTCTGCCTAGTAGTGGTGTAACGCGATATGTATGCCAATGTGTCTTCAGAAATGGCTCTGGGATGCCAAAAGTGTTTGTTTGTGTGAAAATATTGAAAAAGTGGAAGCTGTTCGCTGCCGCGGGGCTGCGTTTCCGGCGCCAGCTCCCTATCACTTCCAAGACTCGAAGTGCTCTTGTTCACTGCCACAGTAAATTAAGCTTGTTTTGCGACCGTGAGATTGATGATCGGAGGATTGTTTGTCGTCTGTTCGCTCAAGACATCTTGTCCGGAGTCTTGGACGTGAAAAGTGGGGCCGCTTAGTCATCGCACGCGACACGAACATGACACGCTTGACACTTGAAGTCTGCTTCACCACTGACCTCACCGATTTGCTGGTCTCTCCTCCCTCAAGCATCAAAGAGATGGCGGAGGACGCGCCAACGTTCCGTACGTTCGTCTCGACATTCACCGACTTCCTTACTGTGGCCGTCCATACTATCCTGTACGAACGCAGTATCTACCCACAGTCATCCTTCCTTTCTGCCAAGAGATACAACTTCGCCGTCCGCCAGAATCGCCATTCAAAGGTTTGCGAATGGATCAACGACGCCATCATCTCTGTAGAATCGGAACTGCTGAAGGGTGCGGTCGACAGAGTGGCAGTGGTCATCTACAGCAAGCAAAACAAGCCGCTGGAGCGTTTCATGTTTGAGGTCTCTCGGTTTCCGGAGGTTTCCGCCGCGGACGTGGATGTTGCCCTTGAAGCCGCAGATGGGTCAGTTCTTCCAATAGTGGATCTTGAGGAGCAACTGAGGGCGACGATGAGCAAGCTCTCGAACTGCAGCTCCACTCTCACTCCTTTGCCGAAAGGCTGTACCTTTACCATTGCCATTGAGTTGAAGGGGAAGGACAATGCTCCGCTCTCCCATCCTCAGCCATGGATACCGGCCCAGGCTGGTCGGAATGGATCTGGCACGCGTCAAGCACACTTGACTACTCCGGTGAGAGCTGTGAGTGCAGGCGAGATGATGTTCGAGACATGGATTGAGGAATTCAGCGGAAAGAACGCAGAGCCGTCCGACTCAAATTCAGGCTCTATTGGATGACTCGTCACAACGACAGACATTTATCTCTTGCCACGCTGTTCTATCTAGCACAAGCATCCTGAATGTCTGCTACGAACTGGGCTTCTTCAAAGGCGAAATGATGACCATGGCTCGCCACGAACTATTGGCCGTGCAAATTTAATAAGGCCATCTACTCCCAACGAATGACGTTCCAGTCATGGCGATCGCCACGGTCTTCAAGCATTCGAGAGAACTGGCAGGCTGAACGGCAAGGAGTCAATAACTCGGCCTCGAGCGATCCGCGATCACGACAGATTCAAACGATTGAATGGAGTCCCTGTCAAGCCTGAATCCGAGATCAATCAGCAGAACTCCAGCTTATGATCCTCCTACAGCTATCCTAAAACTGCACGCCCGTGCACAGCGCTCCGTCAACTGTCAGATTGGTCCCGGAGATGAAGCTCGCTCTTTCACTGGATAAGAAGAGAACAGAGTCGGCAATCTCTTCAGCCTTGCCCATGCGTCCAAAAGGATTCGCCTCCATCTGACCTTTGAAGAACTCTGGCATCTTCTTTTCAATGTCACCCCAGACGCCATCCTCGATGTAGATATTTCCAGGACTGACCGTGTTCGCCCTCACGCCTTTCGGCGCCAGCGTACGAGCGAGCTGAGCGGTGTAATGTATCAATCCTGCCTTCATAGAGCCATAAGGACCTGGTGCGGTAAAGTCTACATCCCGGCCGCTGACGGAAGAGATTGTGACTATGCTACCCTTGGTCTTTTCTAGATGAGGCAAGGCGGTCTGTATTAGGTGATAAGTACCCATGAGATCGGTGTGGAAAGCTGCATGCCAGTTCTCAGTGGTATCATCCAGGGAGAGAGAAGACACATTCGCGACAACGACGTCAATCCGGCTGTTCTCCTTAGCCACGGAGGTGACCCATTCGGTCAATTTATCCTGGTCAGATCAGTCGAAGATCGGGCGGAAAACATCCCTTGGAACGCACCTTGTTGGTAACGTCGACCATAGATCCAATCGCTCGGCCTTCAGAATCCTCGGCAGCGAATTTCTCGTTGGCTGCTTCAACGTCTTTGGCAGTTCTTGAACAGAAGTGTACCGTCGCACCCTCTTTCAAGTATGCTCTTACAATGGCTCTACCGATGCCCTTCGTTCCACCTGGAGACTCAATCAGCAACGCATTCCTCACATCAACTTGAAATGTTCAAACAAACCGGTCACAAGGACAACCTTCTTCTCAAGTCCGAGATGCATGACTTCTTCTTTCGATTTCGAATCGACTAAATATGCTGTGATTGTTATACGGGAATTTCGAAGTGCCTGTGAGGTGTAAGGGTGGTTGGAAGCTCGATGACCTGGACCCACTCCGCTCTGATATGCTGGTACAGGCAAAATGGCAAAGCGGAGCCAATGACGTAGCTTCATCTTCGGTAACGTCGCAATGGCTGCTGGATGCACATCTCGAGCACATATACTACTGCGAACAGTGTGCAAGATTCTCTGATCGCGAAGATCTAAATCTTACAGACCTGGGCTGTGAGGATTCATGTTCGATCCAGCCCATCACAAGATTCGTTCTTGAAACACAAACACACTTACGAACGCTCGGACGGCTCGTTGCTGTGGCATATAAATTGGATTCTGGTCCGTGGAACACATTCTCTTCGCAGCGCACATCTTACATGATCGCGGTCTCTTGACGCCATTTTTCACAGGCGAGGAGGTCTTACACCCATGCGCGACAACAATGTGGGCTCATGATGACTCTGAAAACCTACAACCATCAGTTCTTTGCGTACGAACCCGTTCTGCCTACACGTTGCGATGTCTTTGAGTCAAAATATATTGTCAACACAAAGGACACTTCTCTGCATGGCTCACGCAAAGACGTGAAACTCACTGACACTACGATCTCCTCCGTATGTGCATTGTGTCTCTCTGATCTTCTGTGCACAATGCTGTTTACACAAAGCGATACAGTTCGATCACAGTGTGTGCAGCTCTACTTGACCAGGCCACTCGCCGGCCGTCTGCTTCAGCTCCAATCATCACATCACAGTCCCCGGTGGTCTTACAGCATTAAACAGCTTCCACTACAGCCAAACTCTCGGACGGCTTGCAAGCAGAACGACTTTCAGACACTCCGTATAATCCACCCTACAGCACAGCATGGTCCAAATTCCTCACCCACCCGGCTGGGCCTAAGACTAAGTAGCGTTGCTTACAAGTAAGCATTTCGTAGTGTGAGTGCGAGCTCCAAATTATGAGCTAAGTATCGATCAAGTATCTCCCTCAGATTGTATTTGATTTCTCGTTGTTTGCTCGGGTAGCTACAATTTAAAGAGTCATTGCGCCATTCTTGCTCCCAGGAGCTCGCTGCTTAAGCATATTATTCCAAAGACTTGCATTCTGCTGTTATCAACAATCATAATACTTCCACATTCATCAACAACGACGGACGCTCCCAGGAGCTCGCGGCTTAAGCATATTATTCCAAAGACTTGCACTTTGCTGTTATCAACAATCATAATACTTCCACCTTCATCAACAACGACGGACAGTTGGTCTAGTGGTTTAAGACAGCTCTCGCTTAACTGGATGTGGCAATGGAATTTCCCTGGTTACGGGGTCTTGTGGCTATGCTGGGGGATCCGTGCCATTGGTTAGCCTTGTTTATTGAAGGGTCGCTTGGAGCAGACTGCAGTTCGAATCTGCAACAGTCCATTTTTTTTTTTGCTCTACCATCATTCGAAGCTTATCAAGTGCACCTACCTCCTTCCCCGCATATTATTAGATAGACTTGTACTTTACTGTTATGAACAACCAGAATACTTCCACATTCATCAACAACGACGGACAGTTGGTCTAGTGGTTTAAGACAGCTCTCGCTTAACTTGGATGTGGCAACTGGAATTTCCAGTACGATCCCGTGGCTATGCTGTGGGATCTATTGTCTATTACCGGGCAACTGGTTGGTTAGCATTGTTTATTGAAGGGTCGCTTGGAGCAGACTGCAGTTCGAATCTGCAACAGTCCATTTCTTTTTGCTCTACCTCCTTCCCAGTCTCACCTATGATCGTCTGTTCCTTCTCTTATCCAACAAGTTGGGCAAGGGACCCATCTCACGGCACATACTGCTGTGATTTGTGCGGTATCGATAGTATTTGATGCTACACGACCAACAAGGCGAGAGGCTGACGTGGAAAAGGACTTTCGTTTGCTGCCCGCCTAAAGGTTCTGGTCGATTCTGGTCTACGGGATACGGGCTTCAATTTTGCTGAGCTGAAGTGACTCTGCAGAGAATCGCTCATCCTTACTGATGGTGGGGAAAGAATGTCTGCCCTGCAGTGAATAAGCAGTGATGACTCTCCAGGGTCGAGTTGATGAAAGGATTTGGCGAGGAAGCTGATGAGAACGCCCAAGAACGACTTGACGTCCAATGGTCCAAGCATCGACCCAAACTCTAAAGTTTCTTCTGGGATTGCCCCATGCACTACTGAACGCTTTTCAAAACTCCAACTCCCGGGTGGGAAAACTCTTACAACATGGACTGTCGTGACACCTGACCAGGCACAAGCATCGCACAAAGATACGGTGCAGTCAGCGAAGTACAAATGGCAGGGACAAACTCTCGCAGGATCATTATTAGCGATCTTCTACGCCACCAGGCGAGCAAGCTGCTCCATGACATCTTAACCATGCGAATTCCCACGTGCATAGCGCAAACTCTGGGCCTCACCGGGACTCCGCTCGCGTGATCCTGTAGGAGGTACCTCCCTCTCCCAGTTGATGAGTACTCCGGAGTACAAGATTAGATTCTTCTTTCTCGCCCTGACCTCACCCTTCTCATACGCGACCTGCTCACCTGCCTTCAACACCTGGATCTCCCGCCGATCTGCCCCACGCGGTTTACCGCCGACCTGGAAAACGAACATTTGCTCTCTGGCGAGAGCAGGACAAGCCTCGAAATGGCGGATTTGGACCACAAGGATAAGGCTCAAGGCCTTCAAGATTCTTCTACATTATCGGCCGACGACCACGCTCTTAGCGATGAGGTCTCGCTCGGAAAGGGCGACTTGCTCAGTCTGGAAAGCTTGGATCCCGTCCTGAATGCGAAGATGCATCTAATAAACAACGCCATTGATGAGATTGGCATGACGGGCTATCAATGGCGACTCTTCTGCCTCAATGGCTTTGGGTATGCAGTAGATTCGCTGATCCTACTTATCCAGTCTATCATTGCTGGACAGGCGGCTTATGAGTTTCAGCCTGGTTTTCCGAACGGGCTGACGATAGCATCGTACGTCGGTATGCTGGTCGGAGCGCTGTTCTGGGGACTCTCAGCCGATGTAATTGGGCGGAAATATGCATTCAACGTTTCGCTATTGATATGCTCGGTATTTTGCATTGTTGCGGGAGCTTCACCAAACTGGATTGTGCTGGGCTTATTCGTGTGTCTCGCAGCTTTTGGAGCGGGTGGCAATCTTGTCCTCGATACCGCCGTTTTTCTGGAGTATCTGCCATCTCAGCACGCGTACTTAGTGACACTCATGGCTGCCTGGTGGGGTCTGGGTCAACTCATTGCGGGTCTCTTTGCGTGGGTTTTCATTCCAAACTATTCGTGTGAGGATCCTGCGGACACCGGCATTGCTTGCAACTGGAACAACAATCCGGGATGGCGTTATGTCTTCTTCACCAATGGTGCTTTGGTGTTCGTCCTGAGCATTGCCCGAGTGACTGTCCTACGACTCCGCGAGACACCAAAATTTCTTGTCGGCGAGGGCCGTGACGAAGAAGTTGTGGGGAATCTCCAGTGGATCGCAAGGAAATACAATCGATCCTGCAGCTTGACCATTGAGAAAATGCAGGCTTGTGGCGTTACAGGTGCAGCTACCAATGCTGTCAGGCAAGGCAGGGGACGCTTCGACTTCTCGTTCTCGGATATCGCTCGTCACGTCAAGAGCCTGTTCTCTTCCAGGAAAATGGCTTTGAGCACTTCACTCATTTGGTTCTCCTGGCTATTAATCGGTCTGGCTTATCCTCTGTTCAATGTCTTCCTACCACAGTACATCAAAACAAGGGGGGTTTCGCTTGGTGGTCTTAGCGCCAACGAGGTCTGGCGGAACTATGCCCTTACAAACCTTTGCGGTATCCCTTCGCCGATACTGGCAGCCTATATGTGTCGATGTAAGATCTTTTGGGGAAGAAGAGGCACCATGATCATCGGAGCATTGGTTACCATGGTCTTTTTCTTCGCATACACACAAGTCTCATCCAATGCTGGAAATTTGGGATATACCTGTGCTATATCTTTCTGTCTGGTGAGTCAGGTCATTTCGTTCTTTCTTTTAACGATAGCAATGACAACATATGCATATGGAAACTCACTTGACAAATTTGGAGCACATCAATCTTGGACTACATTAATCTTCAACATGTCATAGTGGCGAGCCTCGGCCGCACTTCTTTCAGGTTCCCCAGATTGGCAGGGCGGGTTGACCACGTTTTTCGATCAGATAGCTTGCGGAATCATATATTCAAAAGAACATTGGCCTATTGCGTTTGTCTAGGCCACGCGCCAGCTGAAATCCAGCGAAATGTTGAATTAGACGCTGACAAGTATTGATCAGAATATCTATTATGGCACCTTGTATGCCTACACTCCAGAGGTAGGACTATAGTCACTTTGAGCAATTGGGGTCATAGAAATACTAACACTTCTCTAGGTGCTCCCGTCTGCACATCGAGGCACTGGCAACGGGATTGCCATTGGCTTGAATCGCGTTATGGGAATCTTCAGCGCTGTCATTGCCACGTGAGTGGCTAATTCATACCATTGCGAACCTGTAATGGAAACTAACGCTTGGCAGATACGCGAATACTGCGACTTCTGTCCCCATCTTCCTATGTGCGGCTCTCTATGTTGTACGTTGCTGCTAGACTACATGGGATACAGAAAGTGTACTAACTTGGGTCATAGGTCATGGCGATAGTTGCTGCTGCATTTCCCTTCGAGCCCATGGGAAATCGGAGCTCATAATGCTAAACATAAGATGTGCTCGGATAACCTCAAGATGAAAGCTGTGCCTCCTCTTCCACGAGTAATCTATGCAGCAGGCTTCTTTTTTCCCTTCACCGGTCGAGTTCACGTTTGACGTACATAGTGCGAGATATTTATCGCCTAGCGATACGAAGGACTGTCCTCGTGAGCAGAGATGGCACACAGGAATCTCCTTTCGAGCCACCTCCTTCGAGACTGGGCGATGAATTGTAAGGAAGGGGGAGAATATGACTTTTATAATCTTTCACATTGTAGACCAGAAGTAGGGAGAGATCCATAAAAAGTGCTTTATTTTTGTATCTCAGGGGTTGCGTAAGTATATTGGAAGGAAGGAACGTTCCTTCCTTCCAATATACACATTGCGTACGACACCATACATTACGACATCGTGCACTCCTCTCTCTCCGCTCCGCTCCGCTCCCGGCACAGCCCATTGGGCTATTCGACACACTGCTCTCTCTCGCTCCGCTCCGCTTCCGACACAGCCCATTGGGCTATTCGACACCCTCCTCTCGCTCCACTCCGCTTCCGACACAGCCCATTGGGCTATTCGACACACTGCTCTCTCTCGCTCCGCTCCGCTTCCGTACAGCCCATTGGGCTATTCGACACCCTCCTCTCGCTCCACTCCGCTTCCGACACAGCCCATTGGGCTATTCGACACACTGCTCTCTCTCTCGCTCCGCTCCGCTTCCGTACAGCCCATTGGGCTATTCGACACTGTATCTTCCTCTCGCCCCGCTCCGCTTTGCTCCCGGCACAGCTCATTGGGCTATTCGACACCGTCATGTCTCTCTCTCGCTCCGCTCTGGTTCCGGTACAGCCCATTGGGCTATTCGACCATCCTTTCTCTCTGTTCTTGTACCGGATTATGGGATGGGTAACTATCTCCCTCGTTGTTGGTTTTTGACGTCTCATTCTAGTACTCTCCTCGGGTGCACAGCACGCGCCTTCTCTTCTCTCCTCCTCTTCTCCGTATAGTGGCCTCGGAATTGGGGTTCGGGCAATTGAGGGAAATTGACATATTGGAGACGTCGAAGTCCATCTCCCTTCTGAAAGTACTCCTCCCGTTTTGTTTCATCGACATAACCTTATACTGACCTAATGCTTGATAGATGAGACGAGATGTGCGCTCTTCATCCTCACCGCAGGCATATCGATCGGTTTCTTATTGGTTTCATTACCACTATTGGGTACGGGTGCTAATTGCTGTTTTGCGATGGGACAACGGTCCAGTTGCTGCACGAACAGCCCGACTTCTTCGCTCCAGACGCGTTGGTGTTCGTCGTTGACGTGCCTGAACATGCAGGTACCGCATGATGCAGTGTCGTCCTTTCCATGTGCTGGGAGCATGCGCGTTTCCTCATCGCGGTTGGTACGTTTGGTACGTGAGGTGGGATCGCGAAATGTTCCGAACCCCTTTTGGAAGAGGGCTTCCAGTTGCGTCCTTGTGAAAGACCACATCACGACCTTTGGCGTGTCCATTGATACGAGGCAGCCTAAAAGAGCGCATACGCATACGAAGGACTTGATGGCCAAGGATGTCGCAGATTTGGCAATCGTCGCCAGGACGAGAACGGAAGCGGAGCTTTTGACGAAGGCGCATACACGAGCCTTCGTGGGTGCTTTCCATCAATTCCGGAACATATCGTTCGCGGTAAGAGCAAGAGATTTGATACGCAAGCAGCGTGCTTGCCGTTTGGATGGTCAACCTCTTCGCTGCACAGATGCTCGAGAGGGCATCCGATTGATCACTAACTTGTCCCTTCTTTTGTCGTGTTTTAATTTCATTTACAGGAACCTATCAGACGCTTCAGCGTTCAACTGGACGCCAGCTTCATTCTCATCGATTTGACGACCTCATCGTCCAACAACGCGACGCGCTTGTACCCATCGATTCGACACTCCGCAATGATACCAGCATCTTCGCCTGGCTCGTTGGCTATTGGGGAGCTCACACGCACACACCGGACGCTCCAATTTCGCAAACCTCAGAGTTTTTAACGACAGCAAGACGGCCTTACGGATGCCATCCAAGGCACCAACTAAAGCCCAGCTTGCCGAGCAACTGGCACTTGCGCAAGCGCAGATCAAGACTCTCGAACGCGAGCTACGTAGCTACAAACTTGCCCTCGCACGCTATCAATTGCCGCCCTCGCCTCCGGCATCACCGCCTCCTGAAAAGATCCAGCATCTCTCCCAACTAGCTCTCCATCAGTCCAACACTTTGCACCACTGTCACAAGAAGAGAACGATGAGTGCATTCAGCTCAACATCTGCTTCCAGTGCAAGCAACACAGACATAGCAGCTTCCATGGCTCGTGTCCAAACACGATCTGGAGAGCGCGTCCATCTTCGCAGTCCGCCGAGGGACCTTCAGCAGCCTCAGCTTCTGTGCCAAAGCGACGCCCTCGCTCCTCTCCGCGCACGCCCCGCTGTTTGACCTCTACTAACCGAATGCATTTGGAAAGATAGCCTAGTTACCTTCGCTTCCGAGCGTTGTTAATAGGAGCAGATCGAGCTAAGCTGGCTCAGCAACTCCATCTCCGACGGCTGCATAACCGTTGTACGACGCGGTTGCTCAGCAGCAGCAGATTCCGCTGTCCAAGACACCTCCGCCAGACGCCTTACTCGCTCGCAGCAACACGCCATCCATCCCTCGTCCCTGACGCACTTGCGGCCCATCGAGCGGCACTTCGCGACACGCGTGTGCTCGCAACCAAAGCCGCGAGCTCGCTCACGAGCAACTCGGCGGCACCAGCTGAGCGGCCGCGTCCGCTTCAATAATCGCCAGTACCAGTGACTGCCCCTGTGTCCCCAATCCACAGCCAGCTCCATGCGAGGACTGCGCTGTGAACGATCAGAACCACAATACGTGTCAGATGCATACATATTGCATACTATGAACTATATAGAGAGTGAGCACACTACCCCAACCCTAACCCTTAACACGTCTGTGCGCATCGCTATCTGACTTCCACCTTTGCTCTTCCACACTTCTCCTACGCGAACGTTAACATTATGAACCTGTTGAGCTCAAGAGGTCCTCAAACTGCGAATTATCAGCAATTATAACACGAAGCACCATTGTCAATGCTTTGAAGGCTGTCCAAGAGCAGACGACAGCGACACTTCTCACGGAATGCCTGCTGCGCGGCGGCAATCATGACTAGCCCATCATTGCGACGTGGCTTTTTTCGCACTGGTGAGTACATGGTGCGAACACGATCGAAGTTCACGGGCTCGAAGCGCTCCAGAACCGACTAATCAATGAAGGAGTAACCGTGGTCGTTGCAGCGGCCGGCACAACGACCTGTATGAAAGGTCTCCTCGAATGCGATCCACAACCAAGCAACGCAGCACTGTTTAATCTGACACTCAACCCAGTGGTAGAGGATGGACTTCAAAGAGCAGAGCCTGATACGGACATCCTACACGCCCTCAGCCTGCATACGCATATCGATCGATTCTCACGTCTATCGTTAACAGAGCGAGCATATTATGTATACTCCACTCCAACTGTCCGATTGCTGATCAAGAGCGTGGCGGTTGCGCAAAACAGGGCGTGATTCTTTCAACAAGAAGCTAAATGGTCGCTTCATCTATCACGACAACTCTCGTATTACCATTCGAACGCCAACGCACGCAACAAAAGAGCGAACAAGACATGTCGAACCCACTTTCCGACATCAAGTTCGACGCATTGCAAACCTGAAGGAGACTCACGAGACTGACCTCGAGATGAAGCACGCCGCTCGAATGGCAGCAATCGGTGCAGCCCAGCAGCAGCGGTAGTACCGCAACATGCCAATGTCCAAAGAAGGAGGTGAGATACCTGCACGATTCGAACCTGTCCTTGACGACTTGGCGGAGATTCTCTCCGTATACATCAAACAGCAAATGCCACACTTGAGAATCTCAAGCACTCCGCATGAGGACGATGAGCATGAGGCTCTTATATGCCTGTTGAAAGGCGAGACGGACAAGTGTCCGTTGATGAAAGTCGTTGGTGTCCTCATTCGCCGGGGCGGTGTTTGTACACCAGCTAATGAGCGTTTTCCATGGAACAACCCCAGGACTAATCACAGCGTTGGCCTCGTTCGGGGCTTGTGCACATGGGCACGTGAACGAAGGATACCATTGGAAGTTGGTGCGCCTGTATGTCGACCAATCGCTCGATCGCATCAACAATACTGGTCCAAATACGGATTTCTCGTAAGTTGGCGGTGAATTTTGTCACCGCTGCATCATTCACCAGGCGCAATTGGAGTGACAAGGACGCGCCCTTCACTGGCGCAAACAAAACCAAAGTCCAGTACTGCTTCGCCGTCAATGGTGAAGGCTGCTCCTTACAACAGATGACTGCGCCTACATCCTTCTCACTGGCTAGTAGTTACTAAACCGAGACTTGTCTGCCATTCAGACTGAGGACAGGTCTAGTGCATGTTGACCTGCCCACAGTTTTCTAGGCGAGTTGACCAACGGCCGTCTGTGTTCGATCTGCGTCCCTAGCTATACAAGGAATTGCTCGTCAAGTTCACGCAACATTATTGGGCGAGCAGTTACGGGCAAGACCTTTTGATGACCGTTACGTGGCGCCCGTTGGAGAGCTCGCCTCAAACAACTGTATAAGAGGCATTGCATTAGATGCTAAAACGAGCGATGGACGGCCATAACCGATACCTGGACGATTTCATCTTCGTGCTTGATGCCGGCCAGACGCAGTAGGACGTGAATTGACTCGGCTTGCCTCGCAACGAAGGATTGCGAGGACACAACGGTGTCGAAATCGACAGCATTTAGATCACTTTGAAGACTCATGGACGGAGTCCAACCTGGCAGCTACCTCCTTCCCAGTCTCACCTACGAGGGTCTATACCTTCCTTTATCCAACAAGTTGGGGGGCATCTCGATCTCACGGCACATTGCTGTTGCCGTTTATGCGATGGTGTTTGATGCTACACGATTGACAAGGTGAAAGGCTGATGTGGAAAAGGACTTCCGTTTGCTGCCCGCCTGAAGCTTCTGGTCGATTCTGGTCGATTCTGGTCGATTCTGGATCTGGTCCACGGGCTATGGGCTATGGGCTACGGGTATCTGCTTGTGACACAGCTTGGCGCCGCATGCAGGAGAGCTGCATACGCTGGATCATTCCATTATCGATTCCATCATACCCTCGTATCTTCGCACCCTCGCAGCTTTCTCTCTCTCGAGCTTCCGCCGCTTATCATCGACCTTGTCGGCCAACCAATCGACAGCATCCTTTGCCAAGTCTTCAACAGTTCTCTCGGGAGGCTTTATGCCCAGAGCCTTGAGAAGTGCCATCTCCGCTA
This sequence comes from Ramularia endophylla, assembly GCA_002116395.1. Taxonomy (NCBI): domain Eukaryota; kingdom Fungi; phylum Ascomycota; class Dothideomycetes; order Mycosphaerellales; family Mycosphaerellaceae; genus Ramularia; species Ramularia endophylla. The sequence goes on along the minus strand of KZ109955.1, from coordinate 76,212 downwards.
TTCTTGCTCTCGATATCGTTATCAGCGGTTCTGGCCGCGGTATCTTGGTGACATCTCTGTTCATACTGTCGTATTGAGCGGACGTGTTGCAGCGGCTACGGAAGTCAGCAATGGTGTTTAGCTAGCACACATTTATGGTTGCAGTACCAGTACCATTGCGGCTGCGACTGGATTGCTTCGAGTAGGCTGTTACAAGTAGGTTGCCGCGACATTGTTGGAGACAGTTGGACTAAGACCGGGACTGATCGTGGGTTGATTGTGCAAGAAGAGTGTCACGGTCAAGAAGAGTGCGGTCTGAATAGAGTGTAGCGAGTGAATGAGAAGTGACTGAATACGGTGAAAGACAAGTTCATGTACGAAGTCTAAAAGAGAGTCCAGAGGAAAGCTCTGTTATATAGGCCAGTCAGGGCGGCCTCAGGCCACACAACTGTGGTGGAGGTGAGCCAGCCGTGACAAAGAGCGATGGCAATGGGGCCTACTACACCATGCTGCAAAGGTTCTACAGCACAATGGCAGTTGAGACACAAAGGGTTCACGGCATCGTGTCAAAACAATGCGACTGTCTGCTCTGATCCAGTGAGTATTGCAGTGCGACAGTGTGTTGCCGTCGAATGCTACAGGTGCCCGGATTTGTGCCTGGATTCGAAACTTCAAGCCGAAAGGACTTTCAATTTGATCGACCATTCGACGTTGCCAAATGATGAGGCCTTCAGAATAAGACCTTCAAAATAAGACCTTCTTTGAGCAAATAGCGTGCAAAGTAGGTACCTACTTTGTGCGCTCTAGAATACGAACACTGCGTTCGGGGCAATCTCCGACAGATCAAACAAACGCGAAGGGTAAGGCAAACATTCGGGTGCCGTCGTATGCAGATGGCCGTACCCGTATGCAGCGTGCAAAGCAGGGTTGGCTGCGTGCAAAAAAAGGAGTCAGCGTATGCAATGGACTAGCTGCGTAGGAATCATGTACTTTCCTGCGACGACGACAACATCATCGCCAGCGAGGCTCCATGAGCCTGCGGCCGCAAACATATTCGTAGAGGGGTTGGTTTGCCGGCTTTCAGGTTCATCGACGTTGGCCGTGCCTTTGAACGTCAAATATATTTAGCTTCGTTGCCTCCTTACGAGGACTAGATATGCTCTACTTGTACGCGTGTTACAAGCAATGATCCGAAGTCACCGCCTAGGCGCGGTAATTACGAAGTGGACCATTGCTTTAGCAACACGAGTAGTAGAAGGGAAAGGGAGCACCGTGTGAATATTAGGGATGGGCCGCGCCCTTACGGCTGCCACATCTCCAATGAGCAGCTGCCTCTGCTGGTCAAAGTAGGATCTGGACTCCGAGCCGTTATTGGTCGCTATGATGCTCAGGATGATGTGCAGTTCAATCTGTGTGCATGTGGTGAACGAGACGACGCGCCTGAAGAAAGTTGGCTGGCGCGTGAGACATCACCTTTTGCTTACTGCCGAAGCTCCATTATCAAGCCAAGAAACATCTCAAGAGACATTCAATTGTTATTGATCAGGAGTGTCATGAAATCACGATAGTAACACGACTGCCACAGGCAAAACATCTCGAAGAGGAATAGTGTGGCTTGGCAGTCTTTGTGCTTCTGAGACTAGACACTCTCCGCATCTTGCAACTGTCCTTACCTCACCACCCTCCCCCGGACAACACCGCCGCCATGGAGCGCTTGCCACAATTTGACGAGGGCTACCACGGCGACACGAACAGCCAGCCTGGCAGCGATACAGGCACAATGACTCCAGATCCGCACGCCGGCCTGAAAACCTCCATGCTCCAGCTTCCTGCTGAAGTTCGTCGCGGTATGCGCCGTGTCCATTTCCGCTCCGCTACTTGACAGCTAACTCGTGCTTAGAGATGGTCCTGGCCCTATGCCATAGCCTACCGAATGCCGTCCGCCTCGCACTGCTCGACGAGATTGGCGCCATGGTTTTCCACGATCCCGTCCCTAAGCTCCCCACCGAGCTCATGCTGGCCATCTTCTCCCATCTGTCGCCCAAGGACGTGCTGACGTCTTCAGCTGTATCACGACCATGGCGCATTCGGACTCACGATGAGCGACTTTGGCGCGAATGCTTCGTGCGCGAAGGCTGGATAGTGGACAAGGGCAAGATGTTGGAAGAAGAGGTGCTGGCCAAGAAGATGGGTGTAGAGGTTGCCGAGCGCATCATGCGTGGGAGAGCACCAGGCAAGGCAGACAGACCCCGCCTTGCGCGTAGAGACAGTCGGAAGCGGCCGCGGGACGAGGCATTCAGCGAGAGCGAGAGTACAGAGGGACCCATGGAGGGAGTGGAGACCACCGACCCAAGCAGGATAGCTCACGGTGTGGGCGCTGATGGCATGGAGGCGGCAAGCGGTTCCTTCAGCAGCGATGCTGGGGACATCGACTCTCAGCCAGACATGTCAGACGTGCGAATAGAGCCCTCGGTCTTTAGTGCTGCTAGTGATGCCACGGAGCCCAAGTTGAGTTGGTCGTACCTCTACAAGCAGCGCCGGAGACTTGAGAGCAATTGGGACAATGGCAAGTGCAAAGTCTTCCGTCTCCCACACCCGAAGCACGAGCTGGAAGGCCATAGCGAATGCGTCTACACCATTCAACACCACGGCAATACTCTTGTTTCCGGCTCACGCGACAGATCTATCAGGATTTGGGATCTGGAGACCTGCCGCCTTCAAAACACCCTGAATGGCCATGCAGCCAGTGTGCTTTGCCTGCAGTTCGACCCTCGCCCTGGTGACAACCGCGACGTCATAATCAGCGGTGGCAGTGACAATCTGGTCATCGTTTGGCAATTCTCGACTGGCGACGTTCTGCACAAGTGGAAGGCTCATGACGAGAGCGTGCTGAATCTTCGATTTGACGATCGCTACCTCATCACCTGCTCCAAGGATAAGACCATCAGGATATGGAACCGTCAGCCTATCTATCCCACTGACCCGCTCGTTCCTGCGCGCTCACGTCCCATGCTCGCGCAGCAATATGGCGCAGATACGTTGCTTCCCCCATATACCCTTTTGGATACTCTTACCGGTCATCAAGCTGCGGTGAACGCTGTGCAGATCAACGGAGATGTTATTGTTTCCGCCTCTGGAGACCGCACTATCAAATCATGGGATCTGCACGCCGGAACCCACAAGAAGTCGTACAGTGGCCACTCCAAAGGCATTGCTTGCGTCCAGTTTGACGGACGGCGCATTGTCAGTGGCTCTTCTGACAACTCGGTGCGAATCTTTGATTACGAGACCACGGCCGAGGTTGCTTGTCTGGAAGGCCACACCAGTCTTGTGCGTACCGTACAAGCCCGCTTCGGCGATCTGGATATCACAACAGACGAAGAGCTTCTGGAAGAATCTCGCGAGGCGGACAAGAATTTCCTGGGGAATTTAGATAGAAATGGCGAGCATGCTCACGCTTCACGTCGCGATGGTCCACGCAACGCTGGATCAAGTCGACCTCAGGACATGCTTAGCTATGGCACCAAAGTTCCACCAGGCGGCGGAGGCAGCAGGTGGGGCAGGATCGTTTCTGGATCTTACGATGAGTCTGTCATAATCTGGAAGCGTCAAAAAGATGGAAAGTGGAAGCCGAACCAGCGTTTGCAGCAAGGGGCGGGTCAGACTGCTCGCTCCACCGTGCGTCCTCCCCCTCAAGTGGCTCCTCTGAGTGCTCATCAGTTAAACACGATCCAACAGGCACAGCAGGTCCTTCAGCAGACTACCAACGGCCTGGCACCGAACAACATGGCCCATGCACAGCAAGGCAGCACCGGTCAAAACCCGCTAGCAGCGCTCACAAACAACATGAACGCTCAAATGCAAGCTCTTCACGGCCTTCAGTACCAGCAGAACATTAACAATCCTCCAGCGGCGCCTGCCGCTTTGGCTGGGGTCATTGCTCAAGTAGGTCCAGCAGCTCAACCCGCAGCAGCCCCACACGCACATCACCATCACCATCATCACCACCACAATCATGCAGCGCGCCCAGACACCAATCGTGTCTTCAAATTGCAATTTGATGCGCGGCGGATCATCTCCTGCAGCCAAAACAAGGTTGTTGTGGGCTGGGATTTTGCGAATGGAGACAAGGACTTGGAGTTTATTGGAAATTGGAGTGTGGAGACGGCCTGAGTTCTCTCTTGGGCATGGTAGCATCTGCGTTCATATCTAGGATGATCGTGACGGCATTGGGTAGAGGAGGTTCTGGTTATGAGGAACGACGAGAGAAGGGATTGGTGGTTCCCATCTGCTAATTATGATTATCCTGCGATCCTTCGCGAGGGGCGACCTAGATAGGTTCCTGTTGGTTTCCCAAAAACTCTTCCGAGCGGCATGCATTCTGCACTCAGGTTTCCATACTTTTGAATAGAATGGAAGTCCTGCTGACCGCTTCATCTTTTCGAGGTTTTCGTGGTGTATGGATGCTGGTCTGAGAACAGAGTGGCATTCTTGCACCACCTCCGTCTAAACACCCGCCTCGAGCCAATTAAATGCGCATCTCCCTGTCAAAAGTGAGACTGCCGAGCTGTGAGGATGTTTTATATGAGTCGGCACGGGAGCTTTTCTACGAAGTAAGATGGCCCGAATTCGGCGATTAGAAGGATCAGAAGCTCGGCGACTTTACCTTGCGTTCTCGAAACATGGTCAGGATAGGATCTCACAGCTACACTCAATATCGGACATGAACATGGCGAAGAGCGTAACGTAGCATTGGCGCATTGTAAGTGGCGAACACATCCAAGCGCTTTATCATGCTAAGAAAGCATACCAACAGAGCGGAACCACACGGCGATCTCCTGGGTCTTCGACGAATTGTAGAAGCTTCAGTACACGCATACACCACAGATACAGAAATGCCCACCACTATGGACTTTACGAGCATGTCTCGCCAGGAGATTCTTGATCTCGCGATTCCCACGCCCGGATACGCAGAAGTAGGTCTCGGCCCAAGCTCTTGCTCTCCAATACTATCTAACAGCACACCGTCAAAAAGTTGTTGGAGCTATGGCCACCGATGCGAATGGACTGGACCGACCTCCACGGTGCCGCAGCCAAAATGCGAGTCCTCACAGAAATGGCAGATGAAGACGACGAGCAAGATCCACTTGTCAAAGAAGAAATCTTGAAAGCACCCGCCCGAGATGGCTACGAACTCGAAATGCGAGTCTTCCGTTCTAAGAAAGCTTCGACCTCCCCTGGACCGCTCATTGTTCTATGGCATGGAGGTGGTTGGTGTATAGGTAGTCCGACAATGGTAGCAGATATGGCACGTTCGTTCGTCAAGACTCTTGGGGCGGTGGTCGTGGCTCCTAGATATCGTCTTGCTCCTGAGAATCCCTGGCCAACTTCGACTAATGATGCTTGGGATGGATTTCTCTGGATATCGAAGTATGCAAAAGGTCTTTTGCGTGCTGATCCTGAGAAGGGTTTCATTATTGGCGGTGTCTCGGCGGGAGCAAGCATGGCGATATCTTTCGCACATTTGGCGCGGGATATGAAGCATGAGCCGAAAGTTACCGGTGTGTTTTCGAATTGTGGAAGTGCAAGACCAGCGGATCCAGAGATGTTGGAGGAGAAGTACAGGGAGCGATTGTTGAGTCGAAGCCAGCCGGAATGTGTGAACAATCCTGTACTTTCGACGGAGATGACGAATTGGATGACTGCTTGCTGCAAACCTGATACGAAGGACAAGATCTATTCTTCGATGCAGTGGCCTGGAGAGGATGGACGGAAGGGACTTCCGAGGGTTTATCAGCAGCTTTGTGGGAGAGATACGAATCGTGATGAAGGGCTCATCTGGGGTGATATGCTGACAAGGGATGGGGTGGAGACGAGACTGGATCTTTACATTGGATTGCCGCATTGTTTTTGGTTATCTTTGTCGCATTTGCCTGAGTTTCGAAGGTGGAAGGAGGATACAATTGAGGGCTTCCGCTGGCTGTTGAGGTGAAATGTGGGAAGAGAGTCTGTTTCCTGGAAACAAGTGCTCCAGCAGCACACAACAGAAGAATTGAGAATGGGGTCCTGGAGCTTGTTCACTCACTTTGACCCACTCGCTGATATCTCAGCAGCATGAAAAGGCACCTTGCAGGATAAATGAAAGTCAACCAGATGTTTGATCTCTTAATTGGGAGGAGCTGACTTGTCAGCTATAACAGATCGGATAAATCTCCTTCCTGAGCGGTAAAAGACCCGAGCTAAGCAGGAATCATAGCCGTTACAAACGAGAGATATATGCGAAGGCCACCGCTCCATGCCTAGAGAATTCCACTCCGAGGCATCCAGCGCGGCACCTCCTAGTGAGGACGACATAGCGGTATCGCAGCTGCCACCCATGGATAGCAAATGCTGTTGGGTCAGAGTTACCTGCAGAGTATGAACCGTGGATGGAGTGGCCAACAATGCAGCTGGAATCCTTGAGCTCCTCTCATCTGCTTTGACGATATGATATGGTAAAATGATTGTGGCTAGATGGAAAACCGATTGACGGACACCCGCTCTACAAGTTGCCCGGGCAATGCCTTCAACAGTCTCGTTCCTCCATTATTGAGCCGCCGCTGTTCCCCGCCACGGTGCAGGGGCCCATGCCTCACGTTCCGTTCTCGGTGTAGCAATTCCCGAAAGCAATACCCCGTGTTTGTGGAGCAACAAATCCTGGGGTAACTGCGTTTTGGCATGTGTATACCTAGCATGTGAGCACTTACAGGTCGATCATGGAAGAGTCTTCATCCAGCCAATGCTTTTTCGTTGAATTGCTAGGATGCCGAGCCAGCAAGACGACATACCGGCTGAGGAAGGATGAAAACACTTCTACAAAACCTACTCATCTCCTACTGTTGCGACTCACATTGCTTTAGGTCCCATTCACTCAGCAGCGATGAATCCATTCTTGCGCAATTGGGCTCTCCTTGCCATCACTGCTCAATGTACCGTGGGCTCGCCCTTTCAAAGATCGTCTAATGGTGTTCTGGTCCGCAACGATGTTTTCGCTGTCCAAGGAGCAACCTGGCCCAACACGTCCAATGTGAACTTCTTTGGCAACATACCATATGTTGAGCCACCTCTCGGAGTCCTACGATTCAGACCGCCAGTCACCAAAGCTCCAGATCCAGAGCATGTCATCAATGGCACCTGGTTTGGACCTTCGTGCATTCAGTACGACACCGGAGCTCAGACCGTCTATACCGATTTCCTGACCGGCTTTACGCTTTCTCCGGGACAGGCACAAGACGAAGGTACGCGGATGTTCGTCGCAAAGCTTGATTGAATTCTGACTGAGATGTGTAGACTGCTTGACTCTCAATATTTGGGCTCCGAAAGGGGCCAAGGAAGGCGACAAGCTTCCCGTCATGATCTGGATTCATGGCGGCGGACATACGAGTGGTGGTGCAGCTAGTCCGTACAAGTACGGTGACCGTCTTGCAGCTGATCAGAACGTCATCGTCGTGTCTATGAAGTTGGTATTGTCTGTGTTATCTGATCTTCTCCCAAACTAACTCATTTCTAGTTACCGCTTGAACATTTTTGGGTATCCTGCTGCCGCTGCTCTTGATGGACGAAATCTCAACCCTGGTCTCATGGACCAAAGAAAGGCCGTAGAGTGGACATACCAGAACATTGATGCCTTTGGAGGAGACCCTCAGCTGATGACCCTATTCGGTCAAAGCGCCGGAGGTCAGAGTGTGGACTTCTACAACTATGCCTATCCTGAAGACCCGCTTGTCGCAGGATTCATCGCTCAGTCTGGTGTAGCGAATGCTGATGTTGGCGTATACGATCCTGCTGGCACCAACTTCACCTTTGTTGCCTCTTCCGTTGGATGTGGTAATTTTACTGACAAGGATGCCGTCTTCGAATGCATGCAGGAGGTCAACGCAACTGCGTTGATTGAAGTCTATAACAGATACAACGCCACACAGAATGGAGGAAAGTCACTATCTTTCACGACATTGGCGGACAATCAGACCCGATTTTCGAACTACTCCGATCTGGAAGCACGAGGGTTGTTTGCTCGTGCACCGATTATATACTCATCATGCAATAACGAAGGAGCGTCACTCGTGGCGTACAACCCAGCGGGGATCAATCAGACTGCGGCTGATATTCTGACACTGGAGCTGGCAACATGTCCTGGCGGAACAGCAACTGCAGCGCGAGCCCATTACGGAGTTCCAGTGTGGCGGGTACGGTACTTTGGAGTCTGGCCAAACCTCAATCCATTACCGTGGCTCGGCGCATATCATTCATCTGATATTCCAATGATCTTTGGTACTTCTGACCTGCGTGGTCCAGACACGGAACCTGAGAAGGTGATGTCGAAGTACTATCAGACTGCGTGGGCTACATTTGCAAAGAACCCGACTCATGGGCTGATAAACTATGGATGGCCGACATATGATTCGGAAGCCAAAACTCTTGTAGAGCTGGGCTTCAATGGTACCGCTGCCGTCTTCAGTGAGGGAGTGACATTCGATGCGGCTTGCTAGATCATAAGGATATTAGAGTTCAACAGATCGATATATTGCTAGTCTCTTCGTCCCACCCCATTAACCTTCTGCAACCGATGCCCATCGTGCTACTCACTTCAATCCTCACAACCACCCTAGCTTCGTTGCAACTTCATTGCAACTTCTGATGTAGGACGAAAATGAAAATCAACTTTTGCAGTGCATTTGGGTATCTTATGCGTCTATGTCTATCTGGGTATGGTTCATAAATGACTGGATCATTTACTCTCGAGAATCAATGTCTTCTTTAATCTCGTCCTTCTCCTCCTCCATGCCACGTACAGCACCCTCAGGTTCACTATCACTGCCGCCTGGCTTGTTGTCATGCTCATGTTTTTCAACGTCGATGGTATCTTTGCCCTTCCGGTGCTTCCTCTCCGTCTTGACCGGGTTCTCGCCCTTCTCGTGCGCCGTCTCGAAAATGGCATCCATAGCCTCGAGCTTGTAGCCGTTCGTTTCAGGGAAGTAGAAGTAGCTAGAAAGCAATTAGCTTTGTCTCCCAAAGATACCAGGAACATGCAAGCAAGACTTACACTACAGGAATGTGGAAGAAGTTGAAGCACATGAAGACAAAGTAGGTCTCCCAGGAGATCTTGTTGATCATGATCGGTGCTAGCTGAACAACAGCATAGTTGATTAGCCAGTTGGAGCAAGTGGAGAATCCGTTGGCCTGAGCTCGAATACGGATAGGTGTGACTTCAGCAGGATACAACCACGTAACTCCAAGCCATCCAATTGCGAAGCAGGTGTTGTAGATGAAGATGAAGACTGTAGCCGCATAGGCAGGCGCTCTGTATGTGTCCGTGGCTTGGGATAGGCAAGCTCCAACGACCAAAAGACACACGCCCATGCCAAAAGCACCCCACAGCATCAGCAGGCGTCTCCCTAGCTTGTCGACAACGAAAAGCGCAACGAGGGCCGCCAGGAAGAATTCCGTGCCTAGGCATCCAGTCATGAGTCGAGAAAGCTCAGGATCAAATCCGAGATTGTCCTCAAAAACAGTGGTAGCATAGTACGTCACAAGATTGAGTCCTCCGAGCTGCTGGAAGGCCTGGGAAAGACATGCCACGCTCAGACGCCAGAGGTTCATTTCTTTGCCGTTGCTGAAAAGTTCCTTCGTGGTAAGTGGAGTAGCAGATACGATCTTATTCACGCGGTCCATCTCCTCAACTTCCGCATGAATTTGTGGATCATCGGTGGGTTTGTCGTCCAAGACCGCGAGGATTTCCTTTGCAGCTTCAGGCCGTCCGTGCTTAATCAACCATCGAGGACTTTCGGGGTAAAGTAGAACTCCAATGATGAGCATGATACCGAAAACAGCTTGGAAGGCGATGGGGAAACGCCATTGAAAGCTGTTCTGGTTGACGAACCAAAACCCGTAATTGATCCAGTATGAAAGCATGATACCTCCTGTGATTAAGGCTCTGTGCGTGTGAAGTCAGCAAATGCATTGTGAACGTCTTGTGACCGTCTGGAAACACACCCTTCGAACAGCACAAGAAAACCTCGAATCTTGGGTGGTGCCATTTCAGATTGCCAAACAGGAATAGAAGAGGTATTCATTCCATTGCCAAACCCTGTTACGATTCTTCCAACGATCAAGTGTCCAAGAGTAAAGGCAGTCGCTTGTAGAGCGGTTCCAATAAGCATAATCAATGTTCCAATCAGCACCGATTTGCGTCGACCTAGCTTGTCGCCAACGAAAATGATCAGACCGCTTCCGAGTAGACATCCAATCTCATAGATCGCAACCACCAGAGCCTGAATAGCACCTGACTTGTTGCTGGGCTCCATTTGCGGGAATTGAGCCAAGAATATGGGCTCAGTAATAATGCCGGACATAATACCCTGGTCGTACCCAAAGAGGAGGAAACCAGAAGCAGCAGTGATACACACGCCAGTTTGTAAGGCCTTCCCGGAGATCTTCCCACCGAGGAGTCCAGTGTGGGACAGTATGCCAGGCATCGTGATGGATTTCGCCAAACGAACAGTGCTCCAATATCCAAAGAGCGAGAGTGAGGTCCAAAGGTATTGCAAGAACGCCTAACAGGAAGGACAGTAGTGAACAATGTAAAGAAAAGCACGGGCGGCCCACGTTATAAGCCCAGAACAGTTCCTATGATGTGATGTTTCCCCATAGCACCCACAACTCCAGCTGAAAATTTCGCATCCACAGTTGAGCGATCCGGAGGCTCCATCATCGTGCACTGTTCAAGAGCGCGGTGGGCCTTCGGACGTACCGTTGAGCAATTAACATGTGTTGTAGAGCGTATTTGGGGAGAGTTGACATCACCGCCGAGAAGCCACCGCCATGGGTGTACATCTGTAAAGACTTATCAGCATAAAGCCACGCCAAGAGAAAACATGCCGCGAAGTCAAATCGAGATCTTTGGTTCGGAAGACAAAGATTCGGGTAATCAGTAACAACGTTGGAACTTTGTTTCTATTGGCAGAATATTCACCAACAGAGCCAGACGGTCGGGCTGTTGATAGAACAGCTGCAGGATCTTTCACAGCCAAAATCGAGATACATCATAGTGTAATGGTTGCGGTGTGTGTATCTATGAGCTTCTTCATAGTGTGCATGCGATCCAGAAAGCTCATTGGAGACCATGAATTGTCTTAAACACCAACGAAGATCTGCCGTTAGCCTTCAGCAGAGGAACACGATGGCCATGCCACCCATGACCACAGGAAACAAGCTGCGACCAGATACGCGCATGGCCGAACTGTCTGTGTCTGCTGAAGCAGTGCCGTTGGTGTTCCCGCCATTGCTCTCATTCACGGTCGCGTTGCTTCCATCTGCAGCATTCGCAAACCCGTCGACGATTGCAATTCGGCCATCGAGTTCGATATTGACAGGACTCTGAGCTTCGATGTACTGAATCAGGACCTCATCTTGTGTATCAAGCGTGATCACATTTTCGAAGACATCCGAAAAGAAGTTATCTCCACCACCTGCGAGGAAGTCCAGCGTAATGACGGAGTAATCGGTGGCATTTTCGAGGCTAGAATTGCCAATTGTGACTGATACGAGCTTGCTTCCGTTGTTGTTTTCTGGATTGTATTCGACCTTGATTCCTTGGCTGACTTGGAAGAAAGAGGTGACTGCCTCGCCGTTTATCTGGTTGACCCCTGTCAAAATTCCTTCAAAGACGGTCCATAGGTATGACCCGTTCATGGTGATTTCGACGAGCGAATTGCCGAAAGGAAAGGAAGTGAGTACCTCGCCGCGGGTGACGTCTCCTTCGTCGATCGTTGCTCGAATGCCACCAGCATTAATCAATGCGAAGTCAACTTCGCTACTGCTGTTTTGGCGATATGCAAGCATGGCATCGCTCATGAAGTTCCCTAGGAGACATTCTTGCTGTTGGCAGGTGCTCTGATCGAGAATCACTTCAGACCGTCCAATCACTTCTGCAGCGAAAGCCTCGAAAGGCACACGCCACTCTTCAATCTGGTTCTGGAGAGTGGAATTTTGCTCAGTTGCGTTGGTCAGATGGATAGGAGCGCCATGATACTCTAATATCCGGCCTTGATTGTCATACGTGACATCGATGTAACTGCACAATCAGCAAACGGTCGTTGATGAAACATGTGTAGACTTACCCAAGATATTCGCCCCATCCTGCGTGAAGTGTCAGTTTTTGCACGCGGCAAGCAGTGGCCTTATTCACTTACGATAAGCTGTCACAATGAAGACCTCCTCGTCATCTTGATTGCGCACAATAGTCGGGTAATCGCCCTCTGCACCTTCCATATCACCCAGAAGAGTGTGACTATGCGCACCCATAATGAGATATAGGCCAGTGGTGCTCTGCGCTAAGATTTGGTCCTGTTCATATCCAATGTGGGTAAGAGCGGCGATCCGAGTGATGTTTGTGGTGTCTCGGATGGTATTGATGGTATTCTGCACGCTCTCAACCACATCGTTGAAAACAGTCCCTTTGCCAGGTTTTGCGATGCTAGGTGTGTCAGTCGTTGTAACGCCTATCACTGCGAGCTCAAACTCGGGATAGATGTGATACGGAACTATCGTCTTGTTCAGTACTGGGTGATCACTCTGAATGTTGGCAGAAATGATTGGGAATGTGAGATTTTCCTGAGGTTAGAAAGTATCAATAATGTTTGCAGCGAACCGAATGTCTGGAAGGACTCACCAGAAACGCTCCCAACATATCGTCACCGCCATCAAACTCATGGTTTCCAAGAGTCATGCCGTCGAAGCCCAGCTGATTAATGGTCTCTGCAATTTTCTCGCCTCCATAGTAGCTGTAAAAAAGCGTGCCCTGAAATTCATCGCCTGCGTTCAGAAACAGACTGCTGTTGTGGACAGGCCTTTGCTCGTTGATCACAGTCGAAACTCTTGCATAGCCACCATAACAACCTGAGAAGCACATCAGAAAGCACCAGAGTATGACAAAGCGCCCGAGTTGAGTATGAGGGGCACTTCCGCCACGGCTGTTGTTGCCTCTCTCGGCCCTTACCCTTGCTAGGATCAGTGCAATCAGTGCCAGATGATGTGAATTGGTCCAAATGAGCGTGTACATCATTGGTGTGGAAGAAAGCTGGAAGATATTAGCCAGTGCTGGAAACATAAAACGCGGAGATCCATACACTGATTCCAATTGCCGTCCTCGTCAATGTACCGTTTCTGTAGTCTTCTCTCGCTGAGCAAGACGTCCTCTGCCCCGACCAATACCGGCGCAAGGATCCAGACATACGTGAACACGTCTCGCAGTAGAGGATATATCATTTTGAGGTTGCCGTCGCGTCTTTTGTACGACTTTGATGGAAGAAAGAGGTAGGAGTCTTGATAAGGCACGACGGAAGATACAGACAACTTATCTTTGGAGGGTAAGTCCATTCAAGCACCCGCGTGGGAGATGGTACCGCTTGGCGAGTGAGATAGACCAGTCGTCAGTCAGCATTGGCAGGCATGCCTGGAGATGAGGCGCTTGGCGACGGCATGGCATTGCTGACCTGTCACATGCTGACAACCATTGACAGCTCATAGTCACGAAGAGGGAAAGCCAGCGATATGGCGAGTTGAAGAGGAGTCTTGACGAGGAGGCGAGGACAGAGATGTTGGTGATTGCAGAAATGAGAGAAGGAGTGGACCTTCCAGTTCGGTTTGTCAGCCTCTGCTGGAAGCGCCAAGACGGTCCAATTATTTCTCCGCCCTGCCCGCCGCGTGCCTCTCCTGCGACAACAACAACATCATCGATATCACTAGCGACACTCCATGATGAGGCTGCGGCCGCAAATGCAAACAGTCGGATGGCTTTCAATGATCTTGTGATTGACGAAGGACGATTAAAAGCCACAATCCTTTCTTTCGCCATGAATCCGTCTCGATCTCAGCCGTGCGGTACGGACGTAAACGACTCCGCCTTCGCAAACACATCCCATCTGAGAGTGTAATGCGGACTGGAATTCCACCGCTGAGCAACGAGCCGACAACACACGTCCGTAAGCCACGCTTCCAAGGTATGTGGTATTCGACGTCTCCTCCAGGATGTTAGTGTATAAGAAGGACATTCCATGCCATGTGAGAGGGCAAACTCCAATCGCTGGAAGTCCCTCAACGCATCATCCTTCAGATCAGTAATCCTTCAGGGCATTCCTCACAGCGCTACTGTACTTCCGTGCACATGATTAACCTGAGCCGCAACATCGAAAATCATTGCACTTTCACGCTGCAACCATGTCGCTTCGCGGACAACAATTTGTCGGCCTCGTTCCGACGAAAGAAGTCCGACCAAAAGCTGCATACTTTGGACCTGCAGCTGGTATATCTGTAAGACGTCATGTTCCACACTCTTGTCCTTTTAATTAACATCAATCCAGCTCATACGTGACCAATTCACCATATCCACATGGCTCTGCATCGGAGCTTTGATCCAAGGAGGCTTATTGCTGCTCATGGGCCGTCTCGCTCTACTCCCAGTAGTAGCCGTGCTACTCTTCCGCAGCTTTGATACATACGCAATGACCGTAGGCTGGAAGAAGAACATCTACATGGACGGTATCATCCAGCAGAAGTTCTCCGCCCAGATTCCCGACGGGACAGGACAATACAGTTCTAAACCAGCCGACTCGGCAATCACAGTTTTCATCATCGGGACACGTTCCAATCACCCCTTGGGGTTACTCGCACCAGGTTTCAAAGAACTAGGAGATTACTTCAATCAAATGGCCAGAGACCTCGACGAACATGCTGAGGAATTTGGCTATCTGGGAATGACTTCTTGGCTAAACTCCTCTGTACGAAGGACTGGATCCGAGGTCCAGAATGTGTGCTACTTTCGCCACGTCGACGGGCTTCATACTTTTGCACACAGCCAATATCATCGTAAAGCTTGGGATTGGTGGAATCGAACCATCAAGGATCATCCGCATCTTTCGATCTACCATGAGACTTATGATGTGCCCAAGGGGAGCTGGGAAACCATCTATATGAACACGCATGCAAGCGGACTTGCTTCGACTACTTTTAAGGTTGTGGATGAGGAGAGTGGGAGGGAGGTTTATGCCAGTCCGATTGTGGATGCTAGTCGGGGGTTGCTGAGGACGAGTGCTGGGAGGATGAGCCGTAGCAAGGCTGATGAACATGATCAGTATGGGTATTGAGATGAGTTGGGTTGTAAGGTCATTCAGAGCCTTTGCATGTAATTTCGTGATTCGTCATAGCAGATGTGTCAGAAGCGATACAGTGCTTCTTCACCAACCGATTGCATCCTTCTCATTCTCTTCCAGCTTCGTGGAAGCATGCCAGTTCCACCCTGCAGAAATCTGCAGCGCCTAGCATCTCTTCGCTGACCATCGTCAATGCGTGTGGGTATCAAGTAGTATGTGCTCCCAGGACTGAGAATAGCGACAAGCTCTCAAGGGCCTGAAAACGAAACAATGTCTCTGCGCAGAACCGGATCATCACCTGATTCTGTCGCCGAATCCGTAGATCGGCGTACCCAAGCGGTTCAACACGAAGACCACATCAGTCGTGCAGACCGTCTTGCGGCCAGAGACTTCCACCACTGCGGCAATGTCCTTGAGCAACTGTCCAACGTCAGATTGTGTGGCTAAAGCAGGGACATGGGTCGTAACTCACCACCTCAAGACGCTTTCTCAAAACCATACGCGTCTCTTCGTAAATTGTAGCAGACAGACGCTTGACTCCTCCACGTCGAGCGAGTCTGCGCAAGTCGCCCTTGGTGATACCCTTGATGTTGTCGCGGAGGACTTTGCTGTATGAGGTTAGTCATAAATGTCGCCGCGACGGATTGATATTACTTACCGGTGGCGTCTTAATGTCTTCTGGCCCAAACCTTTACCGCCAATGCCAGAGCTGGGACGTTGAATGGGGTTGCTTTTGCCCTTGCCGCCGCCGCCGATGGGGCGGGGCGTCGCGGTGACTTTGTTGCTCGAGGATTGATGTGGGACATCACTGCGGATGATCGCGTTGTTGCTGTTCCTGAAGTTCGCCATTGCTGTATGGAAGGGCGTGGAGAAGTAAAATGCGATGGTTGTTGTTGTGAATCTCTTGCGACGGCGGCGAGATTGTCGCTTCACGGCGAACTTCACCTTCGGGGCATTCACTGCTACCACCCCACGTCGAACAGAATCACCAGAGATACCTTGCGATGGCAGAAAGTAGTTGTATTCCCTTGATGCTTGAGTAAACAATTGACGCGACTCCGAACCAAAGATGAGATGCATGTCTTCAGGGTGGAGAACGAAGATGTGGACAGATGTGGAAACATGGAAATATGAGCTTTGATCCACAGGAGCTTCTCTTCCTGCACTTGGAAGTTACAAAAACCTCTTCAGAAACGCTACGTCGACCCCAGTATGATCTACCTTCAGTCGTCCAACACGTTGTATTAGTATTCGAGAGTAAAAGCAGTCTTGACGATGAAAGTACACTGAAAGTACGCGAATGGCAAGTAGATTCGGCTCGCAGGCAAGCGTTTATACACTCTTCTATCCAGAAGAGACGTCCCGTGGTTTACCGTATTTCCTCGTTTGACAGAACCTCACTTCACCTTCTGGCTCTTCAGACTTTCATGAACCAATCACCTCTACCAAGCGTTGCCACAGGAGTTGCAAGATGAGATCTCCTCAAAAACGACTTCTGTGTCAATATCGAAGTACACGCCATGCTCGACAGCTCCTGTCCGCCCGCGTACCACATTGATCGCATCGCACACTAACCACATCGTCTGGGTCGCCTGCCGTGATGCGCTCATCCTGGAACAACCAGCCACATGAAGCCCGCGCACATTTGTACAAGTAGAGTCGCTCTAACCCTTCAACGACGGTTTCAGACGTACTGTCGCCAGCTGCTCCCACCATAGCCGTCAACATGTCTGACGCAAATTCCGGCACGGCTGTACGGAGCTCGTCAAATGGTGGGCATGTGCCGGGGGTCAGATAGTATTTTGCGTTGCTAATCGTCTTGTCCTTGATGGCAGTACGGAGAAGCCTATCGGGGTCTGTAGTACACTCATAGACTTCTTGAAAAGCCTCGGTGAGCTGCTGAGTAGTGATGTGATCGTCGTCGATTGCTTTGGTGAAGGCATCTGCTGCGAGGCCCGCCAGGCCCTTGATCAGGAAGAACTCGGCGACAGCGAACAGACGGACGAGAAAGATCGCGACACTCAATCCGCTGATTTGTGCGCGCTCAATGAGATTTAGATCTCCAAAGGTGTAGCAGTAAGTCAGAGCTGCCTCGAGAGCGTGAGGGTCGTGTTCTTTCACTTCAATCGTAGCAGCGCCACCTTCTTTGAAGTTCCCCGAGCATGCTTTGTGGAACCATTGGGACCGCTGAGAGAGAATCATCTTGTGGCAAAGCCAACTCTTATCGCCGAGTGTTACAGTCAAGTCAGGGAAAGTCGCCCTGTTGTCGAAAGAGCTGCAAATTGTGTCAGCATAAGTAAGATTGGATGCGGGTGTCGACTTACATAGCCATAGCATCTAGCGCACATCGCTCCTCCGCCGCGCGATTGAATGTTGTGGGTGCCATAATTTGCCGTGTATTGTACGAGCGAGGGAGGAAGCTCAAAAACCGAATCTGGAAAGAGGTCTTGGTTGGACCCTTGGAAATTCTACGTAGCCAATCATCGGTCTGTTTCAAGATGCAACGAGGGCAAGGCAAGTACGCCCCTCATACTCCCGTACAAAGAACGTTTCAACCTTCCGTTGCCTTCTCCCATACACACCTCCCCACACCACACCACACCACATACGCCGCCGCCGCCGAAGCGCCTCGTCTCCTCGTCTCCTCGTCCCCATGTTGTTCGCGGCGTAAAGAGCGCCGGCGACTATGGAGATCGCGTCCCATGGAAATCCGCACTTCCCCCGGACCTTGACCGCATCGCTCCTCAGCCCAGGAGGCGCCGTACACGACACCCCGCCGTCCCATTCGCGCGCCCACGCTCCCGCCATTGCTTCGTCCGCGCCGCACCACCGCTACCCCGCCATGAGCGCGCCGCATGCCACTGGCCAGAGTCCGCTGGTCGCATCGCAGGCCCACACGAGCTCCAACTACAGCATCCAATCCCAGCAGTCCAGCCGTAGCAGCGGTGCCACCCAGGGCACCGCCACGAGTACGCTTTTCCCACCGCCAGTGCCTACCATGGCCTCAAATCCGGGTGATGTCGTGCGCACCGACAACATCATGAATTCGGTTGCCGATGCCAGCAGTTCATTGTTCCAAATCTGTGTTGCGCTTCGCCAGCGCCTACTGGGTGTTGAGGGCTTCCGAGAGTCTCTGGAAGCCGAAGAGGACGATGCCGACGATGATACCGATCCCGTCACACTCCTATGGCGCACTTTTCGTCGTGGTTACCCGCTCATGTTGCTATACAATGCTCTACATCCCACTCAGCCGCTGATCCTCCCGCAAGGAGTCAAAGAGGAGAAGAAGGGCAAAGCCGCTACGTTCAAGTTCATCCAAGCTTGTATCGTTGATTTGAAAATGCCGAATGACGACCTGTTCATCATCACCGACTTGTACGGCGACGATACTACAGGTTTTGTCAAGGTCGCCAAGGTAGTCAACCGAGTGCTGGATATTCTTGTGCAGCGTGGCATCGTTGAAGACGTACGACCCACAGCTGCCGATTTCGAACAGGCCGCACAAGGCATGAAGCGGACGCAGCGCCAACATATCATTTCGGAACTGGTCCAGTCAGAACGAACATATGTTCAGCATCTCGAATTGTTACAGGCGTTCAAGCATCTTGTAGAGGAGAAAGGTGTCATACCCGGCGACGCAGTTCACGACATCTTCCTCAATTTGAATGCTCTGTTGGATTTCCAACGCCGATTTTTGATTCGGGTTGAGCAGACTAACGCGCTACCAGAGGAGGAGCAGAATTGGGGAAAGCTGTTTCTCCTTTATTGCGAGGCCTTCAAGGTTTACGAGCCATACATTGCCAACCAGCGAAAATGTGAAAAGACCGTCATAGCTGAATTTCCCAAGTTGAGGGAGGCTGGAGGAAGCACGGAGATGCGTCAAATGGTTGAATCACCAACAGCACTCCATTCATTTCTGATGAAACCCTTCCAGAGACTGACCAAGTATCCTTTGCTGCTTGATCAGCTCTACAAGAAGGGTGATTTGGACGATGAGAGGAAACAGGATCTCCTGAACGGCATGGAAGCATCCACATCGGTACTTACTCGGACCAATGAGGCAGTCGATCGCGAGGAGAAAGTGGAAGCCGTACAAGAACTGAAGGTGAGAGTGGAAGACTGGAAAGGCCATCGAGTGGAAGGCTTCGGTGAACTCATGCTCTATGGCACATTTACGGTCTTGAAAAGTGAAAGCCTCACCAACGGGAAAGACGGAGAAAGACAGGTGAGTTTCGATTTCAGACGAGAGTGACCAACAACTAATTTGAAATTTCATAGTATCACGTCTATCTGTTCGAAACTATCTTGCTGTGCTGCAAGAACATCGACATGAACAAGGCGAAAAATAAGTATTCAAACAAGAACTTGGTCGATCCCAAGGGCAAACCAAAATTACAACTCAAGGGACGCATTTTCATGCAAAACGTTACTGACCTTGTTTCTCTGGCGAAACCAGGTATGAATAACACCTCAGGGGAGAGTCATTTATCGATTCGAAGCAGCGAGCGGGTATGTTGACCAGTCAGGGCTAATTGAGATGATTCTAGGCTCATACACGTGTCAGATCTTTTGGAAGGGCGACCCAAGCATCGAGAATTTTATCATACGATTCACCACCGAGGACGCGCTGAAGAAATGGGCGACTCAAATCGAGACGCAACGAAGAAGATATCGCGATGATGCACGCATGTCGACTGCTAGAAGCAGCGATGGAAGCCGGGCTGGAACCAGCGTGACGCAATTCGCTTATATGCAGGACCAAGGTCCGCTCGAGAATCCCTACAAACTGGACGTGGAAGAGGATGAGGAAGACGACGACGTTGACACTCTGTTGTCTGGAAGTCAATCGGGCTGGTCCGGCCCTGGCTTTCCCAGTGGAGGCAGCTTCTCGCAGAGCCGAAACGGGAGCTCCAGTTCTCTACGATCGAGAAGCACCACAGGCGAGAGTGGATCCCAAGTATCCTCGGCATCGACACGGGCACCGTTACCAAGACTACCTCATAGCAGCATGCAGCAGCAACCACTTTCGTTACGAACGCGGGAACTGCAGCAAGTAGCACAATCGCCTGGTGGTGGCCCACAGGACAGCTACTTCTCACCTACAGTCAGCGATTCTCCCATGTCTAGCAGCATGTCGTCCCGAACGAGTGCGAGCTCTGGGATGTACCCTTTCCCACGACAAGCAATACCACAGAACGGATATTATGAGGACGGACATGGCGGAACGCGCTTCACTGCGCCAGCTATGCCTCGGCCGGCGCCGAATGCAGCTCCCAATGGGTATGGGCCACCTGGGCGAGCTCCGTCTGCACGGCCAGCCTACCCGCCTGGAAGTGTGATGCATAGCGCACAGCAGATGCCTGGGCCGAGAAATCGATCAGCCAGTAGCCCAGACATTCACAACGGACAGCGGATCCCACTGCGAAATGGTAGTCAGCCGCCGGTACCGGAGATGCCTGCGACATACCAGAATAGGAGCCACACCAATTCGCCTGGCTTAATCGACGGTGTTCCTAACAGAGCATCACCGCAAATGATGAGGGATCGACAGTACTCAAATCAAGAGTCCTCGCCCATTGATGGATACGCTGGTCCTCCGCGGGCTTATCCACCTTCCAGGACCGTCACACCAGTTGCATCCAGGGGTCAGTCTTTCCAGTCACCACCATCCGAGACTGGAGCGACTCCGGCACAATTGAAAGTGAAAGTACATTGTCCTTCAGCATCGCAGACGCTCACCCTGGTTGTGTCAAGCACCATCACCTACCAAACCTTGAAGGACAGAATCGACGCTAAGCTGCAGCGCTCCACGAATCTTACGCTTGGCGATCGAGTATCCAAAGAAAATCAAGTCTTGGTCAAGCTCAAGTACCTCGATGAAGACGACTTTGTCAGCATTCAGTCCGATGAGGATGTTGTCACAGCGTTCGAAACATGGAGAGAACAGAAAGGCGAGGGCTTGGGCGGTATGGGCGAGATTGAACTTTTCTGCCAGCGATGATGAAGCCGTGCATGCTGAATTTGGATGTGATGTGCTGCTATGTGTTTCTGCCTTGCCCCTCAGCTGCTGCACTGACGGTTCAAGGCGGTTGGCCTTGATGGCTTGAATGACGACAGACTGCCGGACGACTACGCATCGCACGAGCGATGGACGGACGGACGCGCTTTGGATTCAAAGCCCGGATCTATCGGCGGCGGAGCAATATCCTTTGCAAAAGCTACAATGTACCAGAGCGGCGCCGCGACGGACCTACCGGTGCTAGGCGTAGCAGTGCCGAGGTTGGGCGAATATTGTATCCATGCAACAGATAGCCTTGATACATCGTCCTGGGCCATGGGCATCTGGCAAGCTCACAAAGAGGAGGTGATTACAAGTGGAAAGGAGCAGCGGGCATTGCTGTTATTGCTAGGCGGTAGATCTGTGTGAAGGGCAATTGCTGACCGCCGAACGGCTTGCTGGGACATTTTTTGACGACGAAATGATGAAAAATTGAGAAGGGGGAATCGATTGACAGACAAATATGAAAAGTGAGAAGGGGGAATCGATTGACAGACAAATATGAAAAGAAGGCGAAATCCACGAGGGGTGGCGCAAGGACGAAGAGTTGGGAAGGAAGGGAAGCTGAGGCTTATGCTGAGATACATACCTCTTCTGTAGTTGAGGGACAATGATGAGTGGAGTTTCGTCTCCAACAAATATGTTTGACGAGTTGATTCATGAAGAGGTGAGGAAGGCTTGGTGTGTGAAGGCAGGGTGGGCTGTCGAAGGGGACTGGTTCGGCTCAGACCAAGGCGCGCAAGGGCGATCTCACATGTGCTTCGAAGTTGAAGTTCAGTGTGATCTAGCCTGGGCACCTCACCGCCTGGTATAATCAGTCCTTTGCAGACTATGATCTGTGCCTCCCTCCCGTCCTGTATAAAGACGAGCAACGGTACCGTCGTCCTTTTACCGCCAAGCTGTAGTTTCGCAGGACACAGCAGCATCGAACACTCGAACTTGAAAGTGAATGTCATTGAGTACTTGCAAATCAACACCCACGCAGCTTTTCGCAGAGCAAGCTTCACAAAGATCCAGCGCTGTGAACGATCAGAACCACAATACGTGTCAGATACATAAATATTGCATACTATGAACCATAGGTACAGAGAGTGTACGGGCCAGCACACTACCACAACCCTAACCCTTGACACGTCTGTGCGCATCGCTATCTGACTTCACCTTTCTCTTCCACACTTCTCCCACGCGAACGTCAACATCATGAACCTTTTGAGCTCAAGAGGTCTTCGAAATGCGAACCATCAGCAATTATGACACGAAGCACCATTGTCAATGCTTCGAAGGCCGTCCAAGAGCACGTCACGCACTTCCTGCGACATCTATACCACCACGAACCATGCCGGCCACCGAGGATAGGTCTGGCCATCAGCGGCGGAGTGGACTCAATGGCGCTTGCCACACTCTGCAAGGGACCCCAGACTGATATCAAATTCATGGGCTTCATTGTAGACCACGGAGTCAGACGAAACAGCAGCGACGAAGCAGCAAAAGTTGCAGCTGAACTCGATAGGATTGGAATCGAGCCACTGATCCTTAAACTGGATTGGAAATGTCACGGAAATCCAAAGGACCTAACAAACTTTGAGGCTGTAGCAAGAAGACTCAGATATCAAGCCATTGGGAAAGCATGCTACAACGAAGGTATCCGGTCCCTGCTAGTAGGACATCACGCCGATGACCAGGCGGAAACTGTGCTTTCGAGAATCGTCTCTGGCTATTTGGGTGCGGGACTAGCTGGAATATTGACCGAAGCAGCGATACCGGAATGTGCTGGCTTATATGGAGTTGATGGCTCCGGTTCAGGCTCTCCGTCGTGTTCTGAAAGACATGAAGAATACACACACGAAAGCATGTTGGTTGAAAGTGGTGGTGTGAAAATTTGTCGGCCACTTTTACCTTTCAAGAAAGAGCAGCTAATTCAAGTGTGTCAGCAAGAAGATGTTAAGTGGTTCGAGGATCCAACTAACGCTGATCGCAAGCTCACCATTCGCAACACGATTCGCTATCTCCATGGACAAGGGCTATTGCCAACGGCGCTGCACCGAAACAGGTTGTGCTCACTGGCGCTCTCTATCAAGAGCAGAAGAGCCTCTATCGATACTGAAGTGCAACGACTATTCGATGCCATGGACATTGAGTTGGATTTGCGGCTAGGAATGTTGACTTTCACAATTGACCAGAATCTATCTGAGGTGAATGACAAATTTGCATCTCACTCTATCGCGGCTCTGCATGCCATCAAATCAGCCCTGTTGAGGAAGCTGATACAGCTTGTCACCAACCGAAGTCTCGCACTTCAAGATCTTGAAAGCGTAATCGATGTTGTATTTTCGAAACAGCGTCAGTACCAGGCGGTGCAAGTTGGGAAGGTCAATATACATCCAACAGAGACGAACAGGTCTGCTGGCAATCACCAAACCTTTGTGCTGTTCCGCCAGAAACCCAGCAAAAGCGACGTGCTTGACAGTCTGGAGCTTACAGTGAGCGAGGACAAGCATGCTATCGACTCCCCACCAGCATGGGTGCTCTGGGACCATCGATACTGGCTTCACCTGCAGAACAGTGGACGCAGTACGCCTCCAGATCAAGTCCGCGCGTCTGTACGCTTCCTCACGCCGAGCATGCTCGGCGAGTTGAGGAAAACTCTTAACAAGCAGCAGCGACTGGCTTTAGAACAACAGCTTGATACTGCGAAACATCACGGTGTCGTATGGACTCTGCCAGTTGTCGTCGCACAAAGAGAAAATGAAGAACGCGTCGTCTCGATTCCCACACTGCGATGGGAAAACCCTGCAAACCAAAGTAACGGCAACTGCTCATTCTACACGAACATTCGATTTAAAAGCGTGGATCTCAAAAACAGCGGGAGTCATCAAATCATTTCTTGAAATAAAGCTGCATATTTCCGCTACAAAATCTTCTTAAAACCCAGCTGGAATGTCCTTCTGAGCATATGCCATAATTGGAGGCTCGCTGGCGACCTTGGGCAAATAAGCAATGATGGCTACAGCGGCGATAGGAATCGCCGCATAAGTGTCGAGAACATCCTCAATACTCAGGCCTGGAGCAGCGAACCTGGAGCACTCGAGGGTGGTGTTGATTCTGGAAAGCTGGCCAGGTCCATCATGTGTCAAGGCATCCGCGACAAGAGCGTACGCAAGAGCATTGCTGAGCACTCCAGCGTGCTCGTTGATGGGTGAGCCACCAGGGAGCAGGGCGGTACATACAGCCTGCAGCTCCGTGTTGGAAACGCCGACGTTGCGTGCATCCAGGAGCGCGCCAGAAGCATTCGGGTTCTGTTGAGGCTCTACAATCTCATCAAATATGCTGTAAACGTTGGTTGTTGGCACGTATGCCGAGTCACCTCCGTTGTTGCGGAGGGTGTTGATGAAAGTGCTGTTGTAATTTTGTTGAGCAACGGCAGGAGTACAGCCAGGAGTTGCGATTCCGGGACACAAAAGCTGAGCTTCAATGGTGCCGTGGTAGTCTGGGCTGATACCGATCTTGTTGCTGAGCTTGGCTCGGGTTGATGGCCAGTACTTCAGAGCCCACTGTCCATCCAGAGAGCCTGCGCTCCAAGCTGGGAAGGGTCAGTCACCTTGCTGAACAAAAGAGAGTATGGGTTGACATACAAATGGTAGACACGTTCACATTACCAGAGATGGCTGAGATGTAGTTGACGGCATAGGCAACATATTCAGCAGCGACCTGAATGTCCGCCAAGTTTTCACCTGGAAGATTGACGTAGACAGGGTCACCAAGGTTGTTGTCTGTCACAAGCTTGGCAAGATTGCCCCCAAAGTTCTGCCCAGCAAGGGCACCTGTGCCTGGAAGGAAGATGATTGGTGGCTTTTGGCCATAGGTGAAGTCGAGAGGGATATAGATGACCTGTCGGAGAGCACTTTCGCTCAGACTGTAGGGCGCGTCGGCGGGATCAGCTTTTGGGTAGATACCCGGTGCCGACCTCAAGTTGATGTTGTCGGTGCTGCTTTCGAGCAAGTAACTTTCCGCAATCTCGACATAGTCTCCGCCTGCGAGACCGCCGGCCAGGATCTCAGCACCACTTTTGAAGATGTCGCCCGGGTTGGCAGCGATGATCTTCTGAATCTCGTCGGAGATCTGGGCAAAAGCAGTTGGACCTGGAGCAGGCACAATGTTTGTGAAGATGGCCTCGCCGACCGAGATGGCGGCCTCAATGGACTTGAAGTCTGCACTGAAGCTTCCAAAGGCTGCGTCAAGCTGGTTCTGGTTGGTGATGGGAGTTCCAGAAGCCGAAGAAGCCTGACGGACGACAGCAGCTGGAGTGATGGCTGCCTTTTCGACCGGGGTTGGAGTAGCAAAAGATGCAGCAACCAAGCACGCACCCACAGCGGCGCGGACGGCAGAGTTCTGCATGGCTTCAAGGTTATCAGAGCAGATCAGATGCTGCTTGGCGTAGGGTCAACGAAGGCCTGGACGACAGAGAAAAGGAGAACAGGCGTGCTGTTTATATCTTCCCCAGCCTAACCATTTCCCCGCAATATGTTGGCGCTGCTAGAGTTCAACTCGCGCATGTTCTTTGAGCTCGAAATGGTGCTGTATGGCTTGACTTTCCAGGTACTCTAAAGGCCGAGGCAAATTTCATCTATAGCGGATCGACCCAGATCGGCAAGGCGTGTTATATTGTATGCTTTAAAGTCAAGAAATACATGATGTTAGGAGGACCAGGACCTGAAGAAACATGGGGTATGGGGCGTATGGCTTTAGTGAGCCGTGTGTGCGAACGCACGGCTCACTAAAACTAGGTCTTCCTTCCAGACCATAGGAGGTAGGAGAGGTTGATGCTGACCATTTCGAGGCTTGAGGACACATGTGCGCTCCCGCTCTCTCATCAGCCCTCTATTAAGCCATCTGTCTCCAAATATAAGGCTATGAAGATTGATGAGAGGTACCTTATGTTCCTAGTAGCCGCCGAGGATGGGAGCAGAAGCAGTTCTACCTTAGCGCAGCTTCCCAACTTGGCATAGCTTCCTCTTTCGGAATCCGGCAGTCCGACTCGGAATCGGAGAAATGACCGGACATCTCCTGTTGCTCCTGTTGCGCCCTCCATCTCCCTCGGTCGAGAACTGGAACAGGTGAGTGTGGATTTAGCGAGTCCATCTTGCTTCCATGTTTTCGAATGGCTTCTTCCAGGTGAGTAGATCGCGCAAAACTTGGAAGCCGACAAGGAAGTTGTAAAGCAGGCAGCATGGACACCCCGACCTCTTCTCATCAACTATTCGATTCGGGCAGTATTATGTCTGTATGGTTCGCTTTACAAGCTTCGTGCGTTAACATCGTCAGTCATTCAAAGTCTACTTTCTCTTTCCACCGCTCGGGCTAGATTGCTTCAGATCCTCCAACAGATCTCGCGCCTTGCGATCCTGCTTGTCGAAGCCGCTGTTGTAGATGCTTGGGAGCACTCGTTTTGAATCTGGAAGAACAGGTCAGCACAACATTCCCAACCAACCATACGGTACATCCAGATTATAAACATACTCGCATGCAGATCATCGAATTCCAGCCCCTCTGCGCCTTTCTTCTTTGCCTCTTTAATCGCGTCTTCCAGCAACGAACTGCCAACGCCCTTGCCTCTGTACTTCTGCCTCACCGTCCAGGCCTTGATGAATCCTCTCCAAGCCTTCTTCCTCTTCTGTCGGCTCTCCCCAGAAACCCACTCGATGACCGCTGTTCCAATGACTTCGTCTCCGAATTTGGTCACCAGAAAATCCGAGTCACCAACCCACTCCCAATTAATCTCCTCAGCAGCAAACAGATAGTCTTTAGTCGCGAATCGTGTTCCAGCCATAAAGGTCATGATCAGACCCACGCAAGAGCTTGCGATGATAAAACTGTCCATACGGCTGTCATACATGTATCGCGCCATCTGCGCCAGGATGCCGACCAAGATCGCGAGGTTCAACGGACTATAAAGTAGAGCTTTGTTCGCAAGCTGTCGCTGCTGGGCAACGCTATCAGCGACTAGCTTCAATGCCTCTATTCGCTCCTCCTCATCGGTCACGAGGTATGAGGTAAGCTCTGGCACTCCTGCCAGAGGATCCTCAGCTGCTGGGACATCCACGTTGTCCATGGCTGAGAGCGCGGGTTGGGACAGCGGTGAAGGCGGTGGGAGAGATGCGGTCGATCCTTGCATGGAATTAGGTGTCGATAAGGGACTTGGTGGTGGAGAAGCGTGGAGACGTAGATTTGTCCGTAAGGAGCCGAAGAAAGCTGTGGTGGGAGAGAGTCGTTAGATGCATAGCTCTGTTATCTTGTCCAGGATGCCATGAAAAGCGGCAAAAAGTTCTTACATACCAGCTGATGTCTTGAATCCTGGAATCGCAGCACTCACGGGTGCTTTCACGTGTTGCTCGCGCAGACGCTGTTTCTGTAGCTGGACTCGAGTGGGCTCGTCTCTTGGGGCCAATCGCAGAGGTGTGGAACTAGATAGCAGCGAGGTGGTGACGGGCAAGTAATTCGCAGAAGTTACTGTGGTTGCGGTCGAGGACGAGGACGAGCGTGAATGGCCATTGGCGAGTTGGACGTCGATGAAGGAGTGCGAATACGTCTTGAAGTGCCTGCCCATCCTCCTTATACAGTAACTCAGTACTAGTTGCGTCCTCCGGGCACACGACCTGCATCCTACACCTTCCTCCGACACACAGAGCGTTCCAGACTATCCAGAGCGAACACAATTATTGGAAAACGTAAAGTTTCGAGTCCGCCAGCGGGCACGTGTCTATTATATTGGTGGTTGGAAGTTGAGAAAAGATCGAGAAGAGCTAGTAAAAGTTCCAGCCGCCCTTGAGGGCGCCTCGACCCCCGGGGCGATCCAGACATATCTATCATTTTATTCCTCCCCACCGGGAGCCCATCTCACGCTCAACCACCGGGCGTCAAAGCAAGCTTTGTCGCGGCAGCAGCTTCTCGTTGGTCTGAAGTCATGCCTTATCGCAGAGCTCTTGTGCGACTTTCCATCCTGCCGGGTAGAACTATGGAGTAATCCCAGCATGACCGATGACCGATAGCCAGTCCAATTCGGTGGGCACAGCAATAAGGATTCAACTTGCGAGCTCATCCCGCCGCGCCACCAGCTGTGCCGCCGCCGCATCGGGAGGTAAGCGAATCTCGGAAGCGAATCAACACCGCGATGATGATGTTAAGACCATGAACGCGCCATAGTTGACGTGTATGGAGGAGGGGAAGGCCCTCCCCACACGCGATCTCGCTGGTCGTGACAACACCGGAATGACATGGTGAAACACGAGATCGGCCAAAGATTCCAACAAGCAGGGCGACCTGCAGCTACAAAGGCACAGCTAAGAGCCACGATAGCGGAAACAACGTGAGGTACATGTACGCCGGTAACCCGTCCTCGTCACACAGCAGACAAAGCAGGCGGTCGAAGGAGAAGATGCAGCTCGTGGACTGCAACACCCGGGCGGTTGCTCGCAGTCTTTGAAAGCTCAAAATGCAGGGCGGCAAGGCCATGAGCACGCACGATATGTCCGCGAAAAACATAAATGCTCATTTGATCTTGTGACCTTCCGCTACACATCCGCCCCATGCCCGCGTAAAGGATGGAGCCAAACTCACCGCTATGAATCGTCATCATTATTGAAGTCGCCATCGTCAAGTTTGCAAGTGATTTTTGTCCACTGGTATCATCAAAGAGCTGCGAGTCGTTCTGTTCATTACATCTGAGGCTTTCCGCCTAATAGATGGAACACATACCGGCAGCCGTGCAGATATCGCATAACATCGTTGCAACATCCTTGTGCAGAGCACTCCTCAACGCCGAGCATGCAACCACCCTGCCCTTTCCGACCTTTCCATTCCTTTCGCCCACGCCGAGCTCCCTCCATTTGATGCTCCTCATCATCGTCCCATCTGACTGCCGTACCGTCCTCTTCGTCGGAACAAGAGACAATTCATGACCGTTTTTGTTGCCCGCCGCTAGCCTAATTGCCAGCGTTGCTGGGTTGCAGCGTATGTGTATGGTTAGGCGCTCTGATTATGATCCCGTTCTCCTCCTGTCGACACACCAAACTGTTCTGCACCCACTGATCCGCCAGTACCTCGTCCATAGTTGCTCGCTTTTTGGGGTCGAGCTCCAGCATACGGCCGATAATATTGCGAGTTTCGCGTGGCAACAGCCGCAGCAAACGCACCGGTCCTTTAATGGTAGGTTGTACCGAGTCGTTCCCGCTCACTGTCGTTGCTGTCGACTGCGAATTGGAATCCTTGTGTTGGTGATGATGGCGCCTGGACTCGGAGTCTCCAGACTCCTCGCGACTGGGATTTCTTGATGCCGGTGCCGACTTTGCAATGACCGATTTTCGATGCTGGTCAAGCAATCTGTCTTGGTCGGGATCAGGCGTGGCAACGAACAACCTGTAAGAATTATCCGAGACCCGGGGTGCTTTCCACGGAAAACGTCGCAGCGTCATGCAACAGAACATGATGGCTATTGACCAGATATCGGCAGGGCGTGGATCGTACTTTTGACTGTCATACACCTCAGGAGCCAGGTATGGATCGGAGCCAACAACTCCTGTATCTTGTTAGCAGGAATTCCATCATTGAAAGTGAGTGATACTTACCAGACGCAAGGACAACGTCCTGCTCGAATGGATACCTGAAGACCACGGCACTGCCGAAATCAATCAACTTCATGATCCCCTGGTCGCTGATTACAACGTTGTCCAGCTTCAGATCGCGATGTGCCAGGCCCATGCTGTGTAGATAGAGAACTCCGCTAAGAACCTGGAGCGTAGCGCAAGTGACCTCCTCCCTCCCCATCTTGCCCGTCATGACCGTAGCGAACAAGTCAAATGGAGCATATTCCATGACCTCGTACCACTTGCCCTTTTCGTGTACTATATCGATGGTTTCAATCACGTTTCCGTGATGCAGGGTTGATCCAATGCAGAACTCGGCCGTCACCTTCTTACTGTACTCTCGTTCGCTTTCGTAGGCATGGCGATCCCTGAATTGCTTAACGGCGAAGACTGTACCATCACCGCTGCGCTTCATAAGACGCACGGAGCCACCAGCGCCTGAGCCAAGCATTTTTCCAAACTTCCCATACTTGGATGCCAATCCGTGGTCATCTGCAAAGGGAACACTGGGTTGATTGCCAGTGATGCTGTGAGTGGGAGTTCTCGTGCCGTCTGACCTTGACTTTGACCTGACAGAATCCTTTTCTTTATGGTGATGCTTGTGATCGCCTCCAAACTTGAAGAACCGTTTCAAATTCGACTTTGAGGAAGAGTGCTGATGCCCCTTTTCATTCAACGTAGACGAACTGTCGTTGTCCGTGTCTTTCTTGCCGCCGAAGAAGCTCGATCGCTTGTCTGATTCACCGCCAAAGAAGCTCGATCGCTTGTCCGAATCGCCTCCAAAAAGGCTGGCTCTCTTGTCTTTGTTCTCCTGCAACTGTGGAAGCCCGCCAGAAGCCTGCCTTGGTAGACCCGGCATTTGTGGCAGTCCTGGGCCAGAGCCTGAGTTGGCGAAACCGACAGCTGGATCTCGGTTGCCAAACCGAAAGCGCGACTCACTCGTCTCCGAGGTCTGCTGCGATTGTCGCTTACGGCTTGAGTCACCAGAGGCTGTGAGCTTGGGCGTACCCGGGGCAGTGCTGCCAGGTGTGTCCGAGGGACTGGCAACGGTCGAAGGTGGTTCGGAGTCCCCACTAGGTACTAATGACTGTGGTGACTGTGGTTTGGGCTGGCTTGACACTGGAGCAGCCGTATCGCGAGCTGGCGACGCTGAACGCTGAGGAGTCATAATGTCCTGCGGAGGGCGCACTGCCGGAGCGCTCGTAGCAGGCTTACCGCCATCTCGTGTGTGAGTGGCGGCAGGTGTCAGCGGTGGTGAATGCACGGTGGAGGTCGGAGGGGAGTGCTTGGGAGAGGTGTATGTCGAGCCAAAAGGCATCTGCGGCTGCGGCTTGCGCTGAGGCGTGGCAGAGCCAGAGGGCACCTGTAGCAGAACAAATCACGGTCAGCAAGAAGTTTCAAGACACAAACACTCGGAGAACAAATCTGCTTACCCGCGAGACTGGCTGCGACCCAGGCAGTGAAAGCGGCTCAAATGCATGGTGCTGCATGCGTGAGGTCTGGATGTTGTTCTGCAGCGTCGTCCGCAATTGCTGAAGCTCCTTCTGGTCCTCTGGCCTGATATCATCGCGATCGCGATGGTCTATCCCTGTCCCTGCATTGTCCCCGCCGCCCAATGACTGCTGGTTCTGGCCCATATTGATGCTGTTGTCCTTGGTGGGGCTAGGAATAAAAGCCCGCTTGATGCTATCCATCGTGTTCTGCCGCCGGATTGCCCCGCGCAGTCAATTTCGCTGCTTGGATAATAATAATGCGTGCACTTTGAGCTGCCGCAAGACGTCCGCAGTCTGCCGCTTGATACAGACTGTCAAATATGTCACTGTCTGTCAGCAGCGTCCCGCCTGGCTATCCCGGTGTCGGCGACGTAGCCCGAGGGCGGTCCTGGCCGGTTTCACGAGCGCAACTAGCTGCTGTAGCAGGCGGTGGTATGAAGCCGCAAATGGGTGTCAGGGCAGGCTCAAACGTGTAGGTGATATGTTGTAGAGAAGGCACGGTAATGTTGTCGTAGATGAGCCTCGGAGCGCACAGCCGGTCTTGCGGCTTGTTCTCGTTCTTGCAATGATGTTGATGACGACGGTGTTTTTCAAAATTCCTTTCGACAACCCGCTGGCCAGTGACTGTATTGGGAAAATGCCTTTCAACCTTGGTTCGGATCTGGAGAGGGGATGACGTTCTGCCGAAGAGTTTATCAGCCTGAAAACGTGGGAGTAGTTGCAAAGAAGAGCGCGAGAGACTCAAGAATGTTCTTCTTCGTCTTCGCGAATGACAGTCGCGAGGTGGGGTTCTGCGCAGATCGCTTTTCTCACGATTCTTCCACCACGGTTCCAGCAACACGTGTTTGCCCGGTCGTCAGACTCATCGTCACTCAGGCAAAGATACATCGAAGTACACCCGAGTACTCACCGAACAGTTTATGATACTGACGACGGCCACAACCCCAACCTCATTATACACTTTGTGTGTAAACACGCCAGCTTCTTGTACGACTGATATCGACTCATACTTGATTGCTGCGTCGCCACCGGATAATTCAGGACTGTTGGGGCTACTACGCCCAACAATCCGAGTCCGAGTATGGAACTTTGAACCACATAACACGACACGACACGGTACGACGACCGCCACGCTCGCGCGGCGCACGGCAGAGACGTGTCAAGCGACTCCAAGCATGTGCTTCACTCTCCACCAAACGATTCCTATGCCGACTACCTGTCGGTCCACAGGTGGGATGTACATGTAGGTGGATCGTACCTGCCAAGACCAAGTACATACTCTTCCTTTGTTCCCTCCTGCGGTCCGCTTCCGTGCTGCTTCTATGTTGCTTGAACAATCTCGAGTCTCGAGTCTCGAGTCTCGAGTCTTGAGTCTTGACATCTTCGACAGCGTGGACTCACAGTGAAAAGAACCGAGAATGTTCTCGGCTAACACGTTTGTGCGCCTTCGATTCATGTTATGCAGTGCAATGGCTCGATACGGCCGCAGCGCAAAGTCAGCCCGGATCCCGCTTTCACATGATGATTCCAGGTTGGACGTTACACATACCTAGCTTATTATGAAGCAAAAGTCAGGGTCGCCTAGCAGTCGTAGTGGTGTTCACGATCCTATGTACTATACATCAGGCCCACCTCCTGCCATGGCATCCAATACAACATACGCACTGGTTCGCCATCTCACGTCATGGCTAAGCGAAAGCAGTGCTTTTCTTTACTGCCTTGGATGCTACTTCCATATTACCAGGCATCCCTTCGACGGCAGGACTTCTATCGACGCTGCACCATCATAGCGCAGCCTCAGCCGCCTGCTTGATCGCCGCCTTGATTCTCGCATTCGGCGTATCGCTGGCGTGCAGTGCTCTCGCCAGCATCCGCAACATCTCTCCACACGTACAAGAAACAAGTCCAGGATCATTAAGGACCACAGCTAGCTCTCCAAGCACGCGAAGTCTCAGGCTTCCAATCTTATGCGGGGACTGAACGAAGTACATTCGCTGCCAGCTCTGTGGCCTAGTCTCAGCCCCATGAACGTCTTCCGCATCGATGATAAACGTGCAATGGCGGGTCACTACGATCTCAGGGGTATAATCGTAGGTGTGGTAACTCTCAACCAAGATGTCGATTCCTTTGGGGTCCTTGAATACTTGGGGGCGACTGGTGATGAGAGGATTGAGTCCATCTCGTCCAAAGGTTCGGCCGGTGCTGGCTGGCGCGGGACTGAAAAAGAGAGATTGCTGGAGGATGGTGGAATTATCGATGAGGGCTTTGGTGTGCTTGCTAATGCGCTGGCAGGCGAGGAGGGAGATTATGTCGAGATGAGCGAGAATGCTTTCGAACAGTTCGACTGTATCCAGGACACGGTCCATCGCTGTTGTGTCCATGCTTAGGCAGTCAGTGTTGACTAGGTTGGGCTCCAAATCGGCAGGTTGAATTGAATAGCAGACAGTCGTATTTGTTGTCGTGGCGATAAAGTCGTCTCGTTTGTGTTTCAGAGGTTTGAGCAAGGCTGCAGGCAGCTACAAGGATGCCAAAAGCTCAGCTGACGCCAAGCCAAGGTGCAGTGTCTTCTTATAACGATATCCATCACGCTACTGGCATATACCTTAGTACTGTACCCTCGAATCATTAAAGTGGGGCCCTTGACAGACGTCGCAAGCGTCGGAGATGAGCTCGAGTAGGCAAACGTACTGATGTATATAAACGATCCCATCAAGCAATACCGACCTTCGCGAAGAGTATGGGATTGCCTTCAACAGCTAACCACGCAATACCTGCATAAACGATGATCTTCGTGATAACTTCCACATCATACCGTATCCGTGGCTTCTCCAGCGCTGAGAACATCTCTTTGTCATATCTCTCGTCCTGTTGATGGTCGTGTTTCTCCTCAATCCCATCCTCACTGCATGTCGCAGTACTGTTATCACTTGCGGGTGGCGTGAGAACGGTAGGTTGCAAGGGTGTCTTCTCTCTTGATTGCACGGATAAGTAAGTCGTCTCATTCGGCTGTTCTTCTGGCGTTAACAAGGGCTGCACGTTGCCAGGTGCGAGTAGCGTAGATGACGCAGAGGCGTTTGGCCGGCTGGCGCTGGAGGATCTCTCGTCACGTCGCGCTTGTTCACGATTTGCAATGAACTCCCGGGCGTCAGCTTCAGATTGCGGGCCAACACTGATGGTTCGCTTGCGTCGAGTGATGGTGGAGAGCATTCCGGGAATTTCTCTTGCCGGAGGAAGAACTTTGTCGTCCTTTCTCAACGTGGGTACAGTATTGTAGTCTCGGGATTGTAGGAAGTATCGTCGAGGTATCCTCAACCCATAGTATCCAACAAAGCGGAACACTGGAGGGAGTGACTTCAGGAGGACCTTTTTGGCGGTCGATCGCCATATGAATATCATCACGATGCCTCCGAGTAATCTTCCCGCTACTCTGGTGAGATCGGCGTTTGACGTGATATACAAGTCCGCAATTGCAATGTCGGGTTGGGACGATCCTGTCATGAACTGGGCATAGTTCCAAGTTCCAATGCAAATGCCCATGACGACGCCGATGAAAGCGACACTGTCGTCGAAGCAGGGACAGTTGTCTGCCGGCTCTGGGTGAAATCGGACTGCAAGAGCCAAAGTAGCAACAGCGATAGCAGGTCGTAACCATCCACCAGAAATGAGCCAGCTGTCAAAGGCAGCTCCGAACAGGACCCTCACACTTGTGATCAACACACCCAAAATGGCACCGAAGAGCACATCAAAGAAGCCATGCATTCCGCAATACATGCGCCCGATGCTGATGGATGTCGCATAGCAGAGGCATGCAGCAACTAGCGCGCGATAATTCCAGGTGGAATATTCATCCTGCGAAGCCCACAGTGTATGCAAACAGTAAACCGCTGCAGACACGGCGTTCGTGGTGTGAGTTGACGGAAAGCCATACTCCAGAGCTGCCGATCCACTCATAGTGATCCTCTGCAGCGGAGGACTCAGAGGTCTCGGCAAACACACTAGATCCTTCGCATACCCACTCAGGTACACACCTGCGGCTAGCATGTGCACCAGTGCGATTCCCAGCTCGGCATATCCACACCAGAAACAAATAGGGAGAGCGGTCATGAAGAAGGTGTGAGTTCCAAGGTTTGCCGTCAGCGCAAAGTAGGAGTCCAGAAGAGGTGATCGCATGGCTTTTTGCATCTTAGCCAAGTAGGCGGTCTCCGAGCGTACCAGTGGAATCAGCCATTGTCGCAATCTGTATCGCCAGAGGGGCAAGCGGCGCTCATAGTGGCTGATGCCGCGAAGGCCAGCATCAGGGTCAGGGGAGGGCGTCCGCAGATGGGCCTGGTATCGCAGGTTGAGCCGGGGAGTGGACATAGAGCGCGGAGTGTAAGCCGAGGCTGGACATTGGTCGATGCGCTCAAAGAGATTGGTTTCTTCTACTGAGTCCACCGAGAAAGGCGTTTGAAGTCTTGCGACGGGCTCTCTTCACACGCGAGAATGGTGGAGCGTGTGCAGAGGCCCATCTATTTGCACATGGGAAACCGGGCTGGAGATCAAAGTGAGTGAGGTTGGAGGATTGAGGTTTCACTTACTTACTGGTTCTACTTCTGAGCTGCTGCCGATTTCCGATGACTAAACTTGTAGATGCCTTAAGGTATCATTTCGCGAATATGAGAAGCAGATCATATGCAATGTAGTTCCATTGCGTCGAGTCATAGAGACGTGTCAACCGGGTTGCTGGTAGGACTAGCATCTGATGTTACTGCCAACTTGTGCTGTCTAAAGCCTAGTCCAGAGCGCAGGCCGTGAAGAGGTCAAGAATCAAGAATAGATCGTGGTTGCGGGGCAACCAGATGTTGACAGCGCAAAGCGAGCCACTTCATTACAGATTCAAATCCCGGCTCATCATCGCATACACCAACGTTCTCCAGGTCCGCATTCCTCGCCGCAATCTCACTCCACATTCCCAAAAGAACCGCGAAGAAGCTACCTTATATTATGTCTATCAACCCGGTGCCCAATTACGACCACTTGCGGCGCAAAAACAGCAGCAAGTCCTTCCTCGCACGCAACGACTCATACCGACGATCGACTCGCGGCAGCGACGGTACCATCAATTCGACCACATCTTCCGCCGCGGCCTCGAGTGCGCGGACGAACATCACGGCGCCACCAGAGTACAGCAAGAAGTTCGTCGTCGTGGGCGATGGCGGGTGCGGCAAGACTTGCTTGTTGATTAGCTACAGCCAGGGCTATTTCCCAGAGGTGCGTCTCGATCGGAGAAAGATGGGAGGATGCACAAGAGCTAACGATGACAACAGAAATATGTCCCGACCGTCTTCGAAAACTACATCACAACGGTTGAGCATAAACCTTCTGGCAAAGGCGTCGAGCTCGCGCTGTGGGATACCGCTGGACAGGAAGAATATGACCGCTTGAGACCGCTTTCATACCCTGAGACGGACCTACTCTTTGTATGCTTTGCGATTGACTGCCCGAACTCATTGGAGAACGTGCTCGACAAGGTAAGGGAGCCTCTTGTCCTAGCCACAAGCCATTCATCTTTCTGATCTGTTGTTTAGTGGTACCCTGAAGTTCTCCATTTCTGTCCCACAACACCCATAATCCTCTGTGGCCTCAAATCCGACCTCCGTAATAAGCGTACATGTATCGAACTGCTCAAAACACAAGGTCTCACACCCGTGACCAAAGCACAGGGTGCAGATGTTGCGAGGAAGATGAGTGCCATGTACATGGAATGCTCATCAAAGGAAATGACTGGCGTGCACGAGATCTTTGACACGGCAATCGACACTGCCGTCCGGGGAGGCTTGCAAGACCAGGGCTCTAATGGTAGTGCACCTGGAACAAGGAATGGTGGTGGAGGCGGCATGACGACGCTGAATGGTGCGCCTGTGCGAAGAAAGAAAAGGAGTAATTGCAAGATTCTCTAATCGCTGCCCGTCACGGGTGCGTTTCGGAGTGTTTTGACGAGAACGCGATTGTGTTGACGTGTGCGTGAGTAGCTATCGAAGAAAACTGGGCCGTGCAAAGACGACCCGCGGTGAACGTCCCTGCTATTCAGCTCCCGACGATTCCGAACACGGTCCGGTTTCTCTGGCGGGAGTGGCGGCATTGGATCTGGAAGTGAGAGGTGGCAAGCACGGAAGAGGTGGAAGATGTGAAAGTAACGAAGCGACGGCCTCTCCATTTTCCGAAGCATCGAGGGCATTCGAGCATACAGTACAGCATATTATGATTTTAGTCCATGATTCGAGCGAGCGGGCGTTGGTTGAGGGAGCGTGCATTCATCCGGCATTCACATCGATGAGAAGGATGCGCTGGGAGCCTCTGGACTGTCTTGCCTCGCTGGATTCTTTTTATTGTGTAATGAGAATGGAACACAATTGTTTAGCATATTCTCTTCCGTCGTCGCACTGTGTGGGTATCATCGCTTCGTGTCAACGCCATGGACTCTGGAACATAGGTTCAAAATGTACAGGAGTTTCAGGAGCCTTCTGCGGCACCGTCTTTCGTGCTGGAATCGTCCTTTTCGACTTCCTTGGCTGCCATTACGTTCTCGAATTGAGACCAGAGGCCTTCAACTTGGCTGAACTCGTTGCCGACCTTGCAAGACGTTAGGAACGACGGGATGGAGAAACCCAGGTTGACATACTGCAATGACGCCCTCCAGACTCCGGTTCAGCTTGTTGATGTTTTGCAAAACGTTCTCAAGACTCTGGTGATCATGGTCAGAATGCTATAGTGATGATAGGGGTGGGAACATCGGAGTCCTTACGGCTGCCACATCTCCAATGAGCAGCTGCCTCTGGTGGTCAAAGTAGGATCTGGACTCCGAGCCGTTATTGGTCGCCATGATGCTCAGGATAATGTGCAGTTCAATCTGTGTGTGGAACGAGACGACGCGCCTGAGGAAAGTTTGTGCCGTTGCTAGCGCGTGAGACATCACCTTTTGCTTGACTGCCGAAGCTCCATCATCAAGCCAAGAAACATCTCGAGAGACATTGTTGTTGATCAGGAGTGTCATGAAATCACGATAGTAACACGAGACATCCCTCGCCCACAATGGAGTTTATGGCAGCCCTTCAGGGAGGCTACGACGAGCAGAAACCCTCACTATTCGAGATCCTTTCCGAGCACGAACTCAATGGACTGATCCCACCATCTCTCCGCTACCTCCTCGCCGTCGCTACGCACCGCAGTCCGCGCTACCTCCTCCGCATCCTCAACAACTTCGATGAGCTCTATGCAGTACTGTCTCTCGTCGTGGAGAGATACTATCTTCGCACATATGGCGGTGGCTTCACCGAGAACTTCTATGGCCTCAAACGCGAACGAGTCCTACGAATCAAAACAGGCGAAACACCACGAGCTCGTCTTGGAGCTTCCGGGGATGTAAGAGAAGTCTTGAAGCTACGAAACAGCGATATCTGGAAGAATCTGGCCATCATGGTTGGTATACCTTATATACGGCGCAAACTAGACGAGAGCTACGACATCCATGCCGCGGGAGTGAATATGCTTGGACCGGCCTATCGCGATAGAGAACGATATCCCTCGTCAGGGAAGTGGAGACAAAAGTTATTGTGGGTGTATAAGTGGTTTCTGAGAACACTATACCCTTCCATCAATGCCATTTACTACTTTTCGTTGCTGGCGTTCAATCTTGCTTATTTGTTTGATGGGACAAAGTATCACTCGCCATTCCTGTGGATTATTGGGAGTCGGGTCAGGAGGTTGACAGCTGCGGATGGAAAGGCCATCGCGCTTGCTACGGCGCCGAAAGCTGCGCCGGCGTTGAGGCCTGGACAGAGTGTTTCAATGTTCAGTCCGAGGACGTTTTCGAGGACTGTGATGCCGCATGTACAAACAGGGTTGCAATTATTGCTTCCTACAAGTATTTTTGCGTTGAAGTTTTTGGAGTGGTGGCATAATTCTGATTTCGCGAGACAGTTGGGAAGGAAAGCGAGTGAAGGGTTGGAGTTGCCGCCTCCAATCGTGTCTGGAGCTCCCGATGTGACTACTCAAGGCTTTGCTCCGGAGAAGAAGACTGCGAGTTTCGAGAAAGACAGCGCTGATCCTCCCAGCCGCCGCGATTCTGGCTCTGGAGGTCCGCCTGTTTCATCCATCAATTATCTTCCTATCCTCACTGTCCCAGCTCCGGCGTACGCGACTGGAGAGACTGCAAACACGACTTCTGTCTGTCCAATATGCACGGAAGAGATTCAAACTCCTACGGCTTGTCAGACGGGATATGTGTATTGCTATTCATGCATCTACAAGTGGGTTGACGGCACGCATCCGAGACAGGAGGCCTTTATGGAGGGAACTGGGAATGAGGAAGGTGCGCAGGGATGGGTTGAAGAGGGAGGTGGAAGTCGAGTAGGGAGGTGGGATAGTGGCGTGGGAAGAGATGCTGTAACAGGAAGAAGAGTCTTGGGTGAAACTGGCGGTTTGAGACGAGTCATGGTGTGATCCGCGAGCGGGATTCGAGCATGAATGAGCCTGTCTCTGAAGCGGTCCGGTTTGTCTCTTGGTGGTGAGAGCGATGCCGAGCTGTTAAGAATTCTCCGCAGCCACGAAGCAGCGGCGGATATATGTTTACCCAGATCGGTAGCTTCGACGACCCTCATACGACCCTGCCGCATATTTCGCGGACGGTCTTGCCACATCCGCAGTTGTGTCATGGTTGTCGCAGTCAATCTCCCAGCATCCACTACCAAAACAACCACACCGACATCCTTTTGACTTGTCCAATCCATCGGCCAATGCATTCATCAGCAATCAATAGCCGGTCTCAAGCCAGACGTCAACATATCTTGGCTAAGGAGGATCGACAAAAATTCACGTTCGTCGGGCTTTGTTGAAGAGCAGCTCTCTTTGCATCTTCACACCTATCATCACCACAGCTCCAAGCGGACACCCACGGGCAGTTCCACTACTGATACCCTCACCAACGGACTAAGACAGCAGAATTTCAGTTGCAATGGCTCCACGCCAAAGAAGAGATACCGCATCCGTGTATGACTAGGAATTCTACCTCGTTGATCCCTCTACCGGGCGCAAAGTCTCGTCACTCCCGGGAGGTCAAGACTGGGACTCGCCCGAGTTGCGGTATGAAGTTGAAGGACGTGTCAGAGCACGTTCAGAGCCAATATTTTCACGCAGCGAGGACAGCGCCCAAGCCAATTCAGAAGATGACGAACCTTCATGGGAGTCGGGTAGCGCTCTTGATGGCGGCGAGCGATCGGAAGAGAACGACACAAGCTATGGCACTTACACGCCTCCGTCTACCGACCACAGCGACGACGAGCAAGAGGCTGGAGGCGGTTCATCGGACGACGCGCCCCGGAGTAACGACCAGGACCATGGCCAGCAGGAGGTAGAGCAGAGGGGATACGTGGGCTGGCTTATCATCGGAGATTCGCCTCCATTACAGTACGCGGAACCACATCGTATGCGACCGGAGCATCAGTGTCCGGCTCAAATGCCAGCACAGTTCGCACAGCCACAGTCCGTGCAGCCGCATTTCACGCAACCGCAGAATGACCAGCTAGATCACATGCAACCACAGAGTAGGGAGCCATATCGTACGCAGTCACAATCCGTCGCTATGGGCGGCCCGTCTTCTGGAGAAGTTCCCTCCTTTGGAGAACGTCCGCATGTCAGAGCACGTCCGCGGTTTGGAAAAGTACCGTCTTCCAGAGGCACCAGGGGACGGCAGATCGATATACGGCAACTTCAAAGCTGGCGTAAGTATTCGCAGCCTAGGGAAAAGAAGCTGCGCAAGGAGAAAGAGGGGCAGGAAGAGGAAACCCATGAGAGGCAAGATGATAGCATCGCAGAGGCGCCTGCGTCGATTGCCAAGACTCCAGACGTGGTAACTTCATCGCAGGCTCTCGCGGAAAGTATGGTCGGGGCCGACCCACCAGAGCCGCTTCCATTCGGGTCCGCACTTTCATTCTCGTCTAGTTCTGTCAGACTTGCTTCAGACGAACTCGATCTTGGAATGCCTACCGAAGAGAGCATGAAAAGGGGGAAGAATAAGCGGAAAGGATCGGGCCATGCTCAAAAGTCTGACAAAGGCGCTGGAAGTGTACCTGGACCACCGCACCCATCCACGCCAGCTCAAAACACGGCCGGCGCTCAAGATACCGTAATTTCGATAGAATTTGACAATACTGGCCCTGATGGGCCGTCGCCCTCTCCCCGCCCATCACCGCATCGGTCACCTCCGGCACAGGCCAATATGGGACAGCTGACCAACGTGGAAGATGTGCCTGTCATGCCAGGAGGTGATGATCTCGATGATTTCGCAGATCTGTCTTTACAAGACGAAGCACCCATGCCCAAATCGGGTAATTGTCATGAATCAGACCTTCATGAACCAGACCTTGACTCGCTGCCACTTGAGAGTCCTGAACAAGACAAGACCTCACCAAGCGACTCTGCCGATGATGAATCTGATGAGATCGAGGCAGACGACAATGTAAATGATCCTGGGCCTGCTGCGGCGCAGGGGCATTGGTCAGATCCAGTCCCGCCGCGATTCTCGCACATCAACAACGTCTCCAACGGATTCCCACGGAAGTTTGCGAACTTGTACCGGCCTAAAGGATCGGCTTTATGGAACAAGAGACAGGTCTCACGTCCAGTCGCGAGCAAGCTCCAGATTCTACGTCCAGAGGCCAGCCAAGCCTCAGAAGTGCGTTTGCGGCGTTTACAGACGTCAAACTTGACCGCACTCCAAAAGTACGGCGTCCGCACAGACTCAACAACTCGCGGTCCTGTCTACGAAAGCCATATCCAACATTATCCCAATAAGAACTCACCAGAACCACATAAATTACCGTGGTCGATGCACCCGAATTGTTGCATACAGTTAATGACAGGCTTCGTTAACGCAAGAATGACCGGTTTCCATACTCCGCAACCCTTCTATTATGCTCATGAAATGACTTTTGAACAATACAATTGGGCATACAAACAGTTGACGCTCGCAAAAGCAAGACATGCTCGCGATAAGCAGAATGATCAGAGTTACCGACGGAGTCAGTCAAAGTCGGATGAGGGATTGGAGTCCGGTCGGGCAGATAGCGTGCAGGGCGCTCTTGTTGAGAAGCAAGAGTAAGTCGTGTTAAACATATCTGGTTAGGTTATACTGTCACTGTCTTTTTGTGAAACTATGCCTGCAAGAGCTTCATATGCGGTCTCGGTGAAAACGAACTCAATACTAGATAAGTTGCGAAGACAATCTATGTTACCATATTGCTATATGTCTAGAGTCCTTGCTGATACACCTCGTTGCATACATCAATTAACCCTTTGTCACATTACAGGAGCTTCCCCGAATACACACTATGCTTTGACGACATTCCAGCCCTGGTAGTTGTTCTCCAAACTCTTATGAAGTGAGTCAACGTACTCAACCATTCCGCCAGACCAGTTGAGAGGCTCAACCTTGCGACCAGGAATGTTGGCACCCTGGTACCAAGACTTGGCCTGAGGGAACAATGTAGCATCCCACTTCTCGTTCATCTGTAATTTCTGTGTCAGTACTTGCGTTTTCAATGTATACGAGTAAGATGAGGACGTACCCGCTTGGACCAATCCTCCTCGGCCTCTGGAGTGGCCTCGATGCGAACGACCTTATCTGCCATGACTTGCTTCATCATAGCTTCTATCCACTCAGCCTGGAATTGTGTGCAGCTAGGACCGTTTGAGAAGGCAGTAGGTGCCTGAGGTCCATAGCAGAAAAACATGTTGGGAAAGCCTGGAATTGCAATTCCCATCGAGGTCTTGGTTCCGTTCTTCC
This sequence comes from Ramularia endophylla, assembly GCA_002116395.1. Taxonomy (NCBI): domain Eukaryota; kingdom Fungi; phylum Ascomycota; class Dothideomycetes; order Mycosphaerellales; family Mycosphaerellaceae; genus Ramularia; species Ramularia endophylla. Next base: position 33,034 of record KZ109955.1, on the reverse strand, counting down.
AGTGGTCAGCGATGGTCTCACCCTTGGTGTTCTGGATGTTGAGCTGGCCGAGAGAGCCGGTAACAGAGTCAAATCCAGTAGCCAAGACCAGAATGTCAATCTCGTCAAAGCCCTTGGATGTTACCAGACCGTTCTCCTTCACTTCTTCGATTGGGTTCTCGTTGACATCAATCAGGGTGACGTTGTCTGAGTCGACGACTTCGTAGAAGCGCTGCTCGAGGGAGGGACGCTTGGTGCCCCATGGGTGAGGCGGCTTCTCTGGCGCGAGTATGGCAGCCTTCTCTGGGTTCTTGATGCGGGCCATTACCTGTTTCCGCCAGAACTTGTACGCCTCGTAGTTGGCATCGGTCTCGAAGAGCATGTCTTTGTAGGTGTTCAGCCAGAATCGGAAACCACCTTCCTCAACCATGAGCTATTAGAGAGTCAGTATGGGATTGAGCCATCGAGTTTGCGAACTTCATACCTTGTGGTAGAACTTTTCCCGATCTTCCGGAGTGTCATCGAATGTGTTCTTCTCAACAAAGTCGTATGTGAAACCAGCAAAGGTGCTGCGGGTGTCGTTGATCAACTTCTCATATGTGCCGTCCTGCTTCTTCTTCTCCTCTTCCGCTGGGTCCAGTTTGTGCTGATTCATTGGCAGGCACATGTTTGGCGTCCTTTGATAAACAGTCAGGTGCTTAACCTTGGGTCCAATCTCTTGAATGGTCTGAATGCCAGATGCACCAGTGCCCACGACAGCTACACGCTTGCCCTTGAGGTTGACATTATGCTGTGGCCACTTGGCGGTATGGTATATCTCGCCCTTGAAGTTGCCGAGGCCAGGGAACGGGGGAGAGTAGTGCTTCGAAGCAAAACCAATGTTTGGCATGAACCACTTGGCTCGGATCTGCGATTCGTCGGCACACTCGATAAGCCACTCGTTCGCCTCTTGGTCGAAGGTAGCAGTGTCTACGCATTTGTTGTACACGCTGAAACGATGTTAGAACACCATTTTTTACGCAGCAAGGCTCTGCTGTGGTCGCGCTCTGTATTACTCACGTGTGTGCGGCTACATTCCACTTCTTGTCCACATGGTCGAAATAACGACGTAGTTCTGGGCCGCCTGGGTAGCGCTCCTGGTACGTGAAGTCTTCCCACAACTCCTTGTCGAACAATTGATAGATAGGGGTGTCGGAATCAACTCGAGCGCCTGGGTAACAATTCCTGCAGGCGACCATTTAGCGATGCTAACAAGATGTGCTTCTCAGATTACATACCAGTACCAGATGCCTCCGGAAGCAGCGCCCTTCTCATAGATGGTGACTTTGAGACCGAGCTTTCGTAGACGATTGAGAAGTGTATAAGTAGCAAATCCGGCTCCTACGAGAAGAACGTCCCTAGGAGAACGGTTAGACACTTGGTTCACAATGTGAATAAGACTATGCTATCCACATACGTTTTAGGAACCTCTGGCGAGGCAATCGAACCCATCTTGTGAGGCGAGGATTTCGTTCGAATTGAGAGCGTGTGAGAGCTGGAGAGTTTTCGTTTAATGGTGGCGATTGAGGAGCAGGAGGGCAGACCTATCCTGCGCTGACAGGCACATCTCTGACCATATACTCTACAGCTCGGGGTCGATCAATGGCTCTCTCGGTCCTGAGCTTGGGGAGGGGAAGGGCAAAGCGGCCAAATGGGCGAAATGGGTTGCACGAGACCCGTCCGAGCGCGTCCGGTACGCCATAGTGCGTGCAGCTGCTGCATTTGCCTGGCGGGCGATCCGAAACGGTATACACTACCCCAGAGGACCCCAGACACCCCGCGAATATGGGGATGCGGGGCATATCGTTATGTGGGCTGGGTAACGTGTTTGAGAGGCACCACACACGAAAGCGGGGTGAGAAGACTCCCCCACGCCGGCGAACCGGAAGACAATTGCTGGGCAGCTTCTGTTCTGTCACATGCTTGTTATGCTTCGAATGACCTGACGACTTCTGAATTCGATCGCCCATCTGGTGTTGCCAGCCTAACATTTTCCGTCATGAGCACTCACGTTTCCGCTTTGCCGAAATCGCCTCGGAAGCAAACCTCTGCGTTCAAGTATTTCGTTGTAGATACTTTGACAAGTTTAGGAGTGATGGGCCTGGGTAGCTCAGAAGTCCAGGTCACTAACCAATTATCAACTATGGTAGCAGACACCAGCTGCATACGTTGAACGACTGGGCCCGAGCGATCGGGTTCCAGGAACCATGGGGTGTAGAAACGCCAGCTGCAGGAGCGCATATCTGAGATGATCTGTATAACGTAAGGCCATGGCATGCGAGTATGCGGGATCTTTCCGAGTGTATAGTGTCCCAAGACGGCTTCTTGACTCCAGAAATGCACCACGTATGAGCAGACCTTCGATGTCCTTCACCTACCAAAGCGCAGCTGTGTAAGAGCAAACGGCGGTCTTGTCACGTACTCTGCTGCAATTCTTCCGGACTAAGGCACACATTGGAGGTTCCAGTTCACTCGCGTACCACAGAGTGTTGCACTCGTGTATTCGTGATAACAGTCGAGTCATTTGCACGCGATGCAGAGGTCCTCGGACGATGCTATCTTCTGCACAGCCGATGATCTCAGAGACCATGCTTCCCAGAGCCTTCACCAGAGCATCCACCAGGATTGGCAAGATTGATTATGCAAATCACCGTTGCCATTTATGAATAGTTTGCTCCTCTGAGAAGCCTACGTCCAAAAGGTTGCCGTTCGTCCACACGCTCAAAGTAGATTACCGAGACTTCGACAGTCTGGCAGATGACGGTGACGAAACGACGCCGCTAGCAAGCATCAAGTAGGCGACGTTCAATATTGAGTCGCTCTTCAAGCAGATATCAATGTTTCCGGAGTACAGGCGACGGGAACCAGAGTTGGAGCCGAACCAGCCCTCCTTGTTTCGTAACGCTGTTTGACCCTCTTCACCGAACGCTTGCGGTCACCCGTCCGTTTCGGTTCGCTTTCGAGATCAAGTCCCGCTCGTGGTTCGATATTGATCGTCTCGAAGGAACCTGGCATGTGTGAAATGCATGTTCCTAGTACCACATCTTGCGGCTTCGATTCGTTACCATTGAAAGCGAGCTATTGAATGTCAGCGTTCTCATTGATGTGACACGCTCTGGACTACAGCACAGCTTACGTCGCCACACCAGCATGCTCGTGAACATCTTCAATCTCGTTTGCGAGCACAGGAGGTGGTTCCACGGCGACACAATCGCGCATTTCGAATGGTCCGAGCTTCAAATGTCTCCGACGATGCACGACACCGTTGCGTCGTTGCGTCGATGCCGAAGAACACTAGGTACAATCGACAAATTATCTTGTCACATCTCGCTTCAACATATCAAGAATCCTCTGTGGGTCAATCTGAGTGTTGGCAGCTGCAACGGTTTCCTCTCCCCGCATGTTTTGAACAATTGCAGCAGGTCCCGCCTGTTTGATAGCTTCGTTCAATTCGTCCTCTTCACCCTTGCGTATCTTGTTGTATTCGTTCTCCAGCAGGTACTTTGAAGGAAGCGATCCGCGCGGCTCTGGTAGAACGTATATGGTAGGGTACTCCTGTACTGTCCGGTCCTGTAGAGATGCCGTAAGGGTCGCGTGTGATTCAAGAGGAATTAGGACCTTGGCAGCGGAACTTGTCCCCGGCCTGAGCAGGTAGAATGACTGAGCCACGGACTGAGTACTCCCTGCATCACCTTTGTCGTCTATGTTTGGCTCAGACTTGTATGTCTCCATATTCGTGGGTTGTATTTCTTGTTGTGCACCGTCGTGTACTACAGGGCTATTCCCCGATTGCCTTGACAATTGCAGTTGGACTGATTCAATTGAGCTTTCTGTCTTATCTCTCTCTTTGGAATCCTTCTTCGTGAGGAGGTCGTTGGAGTCCGGCATCCGTTTCGACGTCTTGCTTGCATGATCGCCCTGAGGATCTGCCCGTTTCCGTTTTATTGATGACGATGTAGAACTTTTTGTTGTTTGGTCACGCATTAAGGCATTACGCCTTTGCAGCAACATCAAGTCGTGAAGTTGCTGCAATGACATTGATCCCGAACAATCGGCTTGGACAACTTTCAGTCCTTCAGCATTGACCCATTCAACGGTCCATAGGACATTTTGACGTCTACAATAATAACATCAGTACATATTATCAGCAGACTCCACCACAGTGCACGTACTTTGTGAAGCGAGTCTGGTTGGTCTTTTGACGACTCATGCCCTTGGGTGCTCGCTCAACGTTGATACGGTTGGTGACCAAATAGCGCTGCAACAGGCTTTCCGGGTGCAGGCCACGCTCGGTTCCTTTCGCATTCGACTGAGCGCCAACACCGCGGTCCGATGTCTCACGAGCCGCATGATCGATGTTGCGCTCTACACTTTTCAGATAGTTGTAGTCTTGATCAATACCGGCTGGAGTCGCGAGCTGGCTCCTTTTGACAAATACCGCTGGGTCCCGTTTACCATTACACGATGCTCGCTGCTGATGCCGTTTGTAGCACGGCAGTGAGCACGTCTGAGCCTTGCATCTCGGGCATCGATATTTGGGCTTTTGCGTGTAGCTAGGCGAGTCAGCAACGCGCAACGAATGACAAGAGTGCGCCACTATGCGTGCTTCAGACATACCATATTCCGCATAGATCGGAGAGCAACGCTTCGTCCGACATGTCAGGCTTGCTAGGTGAAGGTATGGAGATGCGGATATGTTGTCCGGCCAGTCGAAGGGACGGGAGGTTTGGCAAAGTTTCTCACAGGTCAATCACAGCCTAGGAGGTACCACAATTCGATGTGCGCTCGGTATCAGTCGATCCAAACCAGACTGAGATGTCGGATGGAGAGCGAAGCTGACTCTTGAGTGGCCGGCAGCAGCTGGCAAGATGCCGAATGAGTGAGATCGTCGTTTTGTCGCCGTGTGTGGTGAGTTGGGCCTTCAGCCCTTGATGTCGTGGTCGTGACGGAGATCTGCGCTTGAAAAAGATAGTTTTGATGCGGGGGAGACCGACCGAAATGCACCCCGGGATCTGCATACCGAAACTCGCGATACAACAATTCATCACCAATTGATGAATTGTCAATTGATTTGGACGGCCGAAAATGATGACAGCAAGACCACGCACTGGATGCTGTCCTCTCATCTCACCACCACCGCGCTCATCGATAGCCTTGACGGCCTTCGCAAATTGACCATAGTTCACACAGAATCAAGCACCGTGTAAGCACGCTTCAATCCCGTTGGCATCACGCGTGCTGCACCGTCAACGGCGATGTTCATGATGTGTGAGCTTGGCGGACTGGCCGTTTGCCGCCTCGCCACCCACAAGACTCAAGTCTAGTGCACGTGGCATTTCAGGATAGCAGCCCAAAGACGACCACTAGCGACGTTGCACTGGTGAGAGCTGCACAAGTGGATGTGCTGTACACCCTTGCAGTACTCAATGATAATGATTGCGCGACGCTCGCAGTGGTTGCTGGTGCTTCTGCTCCCACTCATCACACCACATGATCGAGGCTGGTACTCCGAACGCACAAGCCGATCCGCGATATCATATACCCACCCGCGAGTCGTGTTGAGAGCGATAGCGTGCAAGATCAATTTGAACGTCTCCTATTCGGGCTTTTAGCGTCAAACGACGAGGCGTTTGGCAGTCTTCCCGACTCAAATCCCTGCAGTCGAACGAGTTTGACGGATTCAATGGAGAGCCGTCAAGAGACTGCCGGCTCAACGTGCTCCAAAACGACCATGTTGGACAAGTCGAGACACAAGCGCGACAGCCGTCCTTCGTGGTACGGCAGCAGGAAGACACAATCCGATACGGCGCTCCACACAAGCCGGCATGAGGCATAAGATTGAGCGACATGCGGGCACGCACGTCGCAAGGAAGCGTTGTCAACCAGGCCCACACTAGACTTTAGTGCTCGACTCGCTTGCGTTTCATAGGCCACTCCTCCTGCAGCACACAGGGCAAGGTTTGAGCCACAAGCCTCTACTTTTGGTCCGGGATATTCGAGCGTGCCGTGCGAGCTCGCGCCGTTCCCTTTGAGCTTCACCTACTACAGTAGATCTTTCACTCATCATTACACTTCTTCGCGCTGTGCTGCTGCTCCGTCACTCTCACCTCGTCCCGGTGAAAGTGTCGCTCTCGACTGGCGCGGGCAGCAACACGGCGACCAAAACTTCATTGTTGTATGAGTACGACAGCAAGCTTCGACTGCGCAGATACGACCACGAACTACTGCACTGGGGAAGCGGCGGCTCAGGCACCTGCAATATAATCTCCGCGCCGGCCCTTTCGCAACTTGGAAATCATGGCGCCCTCCTTCACCTTGCGTCCTCACTCTGGTGAGTCTGGTCGACCTGCCAGCCGCGACGACGAGAACCTGGTCATCCCAAACCGAACGTCTTCGTTGCACTCGCGCATCACACAGCCGCTGCCCGGCGCCATGATGCAGCAAAGGACCGGCAACCGTGCGCCGAAGACATTGACACATGCCTATATGGTGTGTGGTGTGGGCAGAGAACCGTCGCAATGGGTGAAAGCTCCATCTCCCGTCCAGGGCAAGATCGGTCACCTCAAGGGGGCCGTCGGCCAGTTCTGGCTTCCGGAGATCCTGGGCAGCAGTCCCAGACTTGAACAGGACAATGAGATAGCACGCTCCCTTCACGCTGCTATGAGGGTATGGAAACGCCAATTATTGCGGTATACAGTGTCCTCGGGCAGCACGCTAACAGCGCTTATAGGCGTGTTTTCCTCACGATGTCGAGATTTGCACCGGTGCCAGCCAGCCGCACTGCGTCCATCATTCGTTTGTGCTCCAACAGGACTCATCCCACACACTCTATGGTATTGCTCTGCGAGTATGGTCTCGCGCCGACGAGAAGCGCGCAGAGACTATCCGCGACCTGCGCAAGCGGACAGAGCCGGACTACTTCAACTCACAGGGCGAGACTTACTGGATCCCATACTGTTTATCGTTCCTCTCAAGATACCCTCTTTACAACCTTCTCGGTGATTACCTTCGCGGCATGTGGATTCACTGGA
>KZ109955.1:0-25947 GCA_002116395.1 Ramularia endophylla | reverse complement strand
AGGCGACCAACCTCTTCCACGCCGAGGAAGTTTCGCGGATTTTGAGCTTCCCGGCTCCTCGTCTCAATGATCTTGTTCGAATTGACATGAAGGACTATGCTCTGTGCTATCAATTCCCATCCTCGCCAACGGGTTTCCAGAACTTTGCCATGTGGCCTCTTTTCTCCTGTCTGTCCATCCCGAACATTGTCGGGGTACTGGAGGCCGCGGTGTCTCCTACACGCCGGATAATCTTCATCTCCCACTACCCTGCGATGCTCACCGTCGCCACCGAAAGCGTGCGCTACCTCGTACGCGTCTATGAGTGGAGTGGACTGTACGTGCCTGTCGTACACGCTCGCCATGCGCGAGAACTCGTCCAGGAGCCCGGCCCATATATCCTCGGTATGACTGCCGAGTGTCGGACACTGTTCACTGCGCCGTCGGATGCGTTGGTTGTTGACCTGGACCGCAACTTTGTCCTGACGTCCAGCCCACCAAATGCGTGGACCACCAGACAGCGGTCGAAACTTATCAACCGTATCACTCAGTCTCTCAACGGTGATGTGGCACCATCGGGAGTACCTGCGCATCTGCGCTCTGCTTACGGAGGCGGTAAGCTCATCCCTGCCGGCCAAATAATTGTCATGCGAGGCGAAGTCGAGAGCGTTCAAGATCCTGGTTGGTGGAACCAGGAAGAGGTCATGAAAGTCATGGACCATGCATGCGAGAAATTGGTATGTCCTGAGCGAATTCCAAGAGATGTGCGAGGCTCTGCTAACAAGTTGATTACAGGGCAAGAACACTGGTGTCAGGGCCGTGTTCGGCGGCGCTCAGAAGAAGCCTCTCATGACCAAAGTCTCTATGAGACACCTTAACGAGATTGTTCGCGAGCGCAACCAATATTCCCGCGACGCAATGGAGGCCTGGCAAGACTTCATTAACCTTAAAGGTCGCATGGATACCGAGCTCAACAAAGTGTCGAAACGCAACAATTTCCTGGTGGAAGAACTGGAGAGCTGGAAACAACAATTCCTCAAATTCCAGGCGTTTGCGGAACAGCTCACGAAGGAGACGAACGAGCTCAAGATCAAGATCGAGGGCCACAAGCGCGAGAATCGTCGTCTGACCAGCCTCATGGACCAACAAAAGGACGACGCTGCACGGCTTACAGTCCGCCTGTCTGGCACGGAAAAGCAAAGAGACGACGCTCTCGAGGCACTCGTGCTCCAACAAGAGATTGCCGAGGAGCTGGAAAGAGAGCGTAAGAGGAACAAGAAAGATCTATCTGCGCTTCAGCATACCAACACGACACTGCTTCGGCAACGGGATGAGGCGCAGCGAGTTGTGCTCCACCTGCGCGCTCTGATCGACGGACAGGCGCACCACATGGAGCACATTGTAAAGTCACTAAACAATGTGCCTGAAACTCTTGAGTTCCAAGACACGGAGGAGGAGATGCCGGAGAACGGCGAGGTCGAGGCAAAGGAACAGCGGGAGCCGAGTCCCAGCCCGGCCACCACTCGTCCGCTCAGCGGAATGTGGTCGAGAGCATCTTCGAGAGCGAGCACACGGTTGTCGCAATATCGCATGGATGGTGAGGATTCCTCTTCAGCCACGGATTCTCGTCTCTTGATGACATCGGCTACCCGCAAACGTCTGTCTGAATACAGCATGACTGACGTTGCAGATCGTCACCTCCGTGACAAGACGGACGCAATCGCCTACATAATCCGCAACATTTCCGAGCAGTGCGCCGCTGCAGTCGAAGGCTTGGACCTCGCCCGCCGCGCCGACACCGCTAGCAGCGAAGGAGGCGATGAGGACCAGGGATCAGAGACTGGTAAAAAGCGAGGGAAACGCGCAATCAAGTCCGCCCGCGCCGACTCTGTCGATGTCGACCAGCAGAGTAATGGCTCCGAATCAGAATTTGGCGACAACCGCTCCGAAGCGACCAACAGCTATTTGCACCCCAAGCGTGCGTCTTCCAACGTACCTCCCACTCCTGAACTGGTGCACGATCGCAGCTCCACTAGCATGAGCATTGGCAGCGAAAGCACGGCCGCTACACCCCAGCGATACAGCATGCAAAGCCAGTATCGCAACCACGAAGAGGATATCCCTGAGGTGCCCACCCACATCGTCGATCACGACGGCCTCGAGGCTCTCGAAGAGGAGGAACCAGTCACGAAATTCAGCCCTCGAGGGCTCGAGCGCTACCACACCCCGATTGAGCAAGCACAATGACTGGCACGCCCCACGTCCAAAAGGTTTTCGCGCGGGAGATTCCCGATTACGATTGATTGAATGCGTATGCCAACTTTTTGGCCACACCACGTCTGGAGGCAGTTTGTCTGGATGATCTCTTGAATGACGCAACGTTCTCCCACGGAGGCCTCTGCGGCGTAGCAGCCCTCTTCAATGAAGAGAACGAGGAGCTGCATGTCTGATCTGTTTTGATATTGTGCGAGATACTCCCCCACCGCATCTCCTTGCTTGTCGTTCCTCTTCTGCGACTAGCTAATACCCTACTTGGATGGAAGTTGGAGGAATTTGTCTGTATTTGTGTCCGTGAGAAGAATGTACGACAAGCGCAGCAAGCTTCTCTGTTGAATGTAGCGAAATTATGACTGCTTCTTTATCGATGCCACTTTACTTCTCAGTGCATTCCATCTCATAAGGTTGTTGCTGATGCTGAACACAGATTCCAGCGGCAGGTGCATTCGCGCCTTCCCTGTTGCCAATGGCAGTGCCAGATTTCTTCAGATAGACATGAATCGGCTTGTCCTTCGCCACCCACAACCACCACTTGCTCTGTACCACATGTCATCGCCATGGACACTTCACTGCATTGCAATGATCTGTCCTGTCGGTCGCTCTGCCCTGATCGTGCCGTGGTCACGACGTGCTCTCACATCTTCTGCCTGCCATGCGCCGATCGTCTGGGGCTCAGCTCTCCCAAAGATGGCCAGCGCCAGTGCCCTGCATGTGCGACGCATCTCGACAATCTTGACGACGCCGTCGTTACGAGTCTCAATCCCACCGAAGATTACAAGACCAGCATCCTGAGCGGTTTCAGTCCGGCGGTGATCATGGAGTGCGCCGGCCGTGGACTGTCCTTCTGGAGCTACCAAATGGCACAAGAGATGTGCGTAGTCTAGACCAAGTCAAACAATGTGCTTTTTTGCTGACGCCAGACAGCACCTATCAAGCGTACCTGGCCCGAAGCCTGACAGAGAAGTACTCGGCGCTCAGCTCTCATCTGGGAAACACGGTTCGAGAGGCAAACGATGACAGCCAGAAGTTTAATCAAAAGATTGACGGTATGCCCGTTCTCGTTTCGTGTCTTTGGCCGCAATCGTACTGACCGAGTCTCATCAGCGCTGAACGCTGATCTTGCACACATGGTCGAGACGAATCAGCGACTCAACGACGAGGTCCGCAAGAAGGCCAAGGCTGCAGAAGGCTTCAAATCCATGTACAACAATATGAGACAGCATCAGCTGAATGCTGATGTCGGAGCTGCCGCAGACCACGACGCAGACCATGTCTTGCAGGGAGCTGCCGCTGGAACTCAACGCATCCCCAACCCGCGTACTGGAGCGGTGCCGCCTCGTCGCAGTAACAGTAACGGCAGCGGTGGCAGTGGCGAACATCAACAACGCCGCATGACGCTGAGCTATGCTAACGGCAATAATCAAACGCATCGCGTCCAAGGCAGCCGTGCTGGTCTGGGCAGTTCTCGTAGGTCGTTCATCATATCATTCGCTCATAGGTGACTAACAGCTTGCAGAGAGCTTCCCAATGGCGACACCAAGCCAAGCAAATCGTCAGCATCTGCCAAATCCAGCTTTTGGCCAGTATGCCCCGGGTGTGAGGGACGGTCTCGGTGCAAGGAACGACAATCTGCGTCAAGCTACCCCTATGGGAAATTCCTACAACCGTGCGAGTCAGCCCGGCTACAGACATGCAATCAACCCGAGCAATAACCTTGGACTCAGCTCGAACATTCGATCGGGCCGGCAGCAGGCTCCTGTTCAGCAGAATCGGATGGCAAGCGGGTACGGCGCCCTGAATGTTCGATGAGTGACATTGGGAGGATAAATTGCTCAGACTTGATGAGCCCGTGGAGCATGTCGGAAATATCATTGGTGACACCCGCATCGTCTTTAGTCGCTATGACCTATTAAAGCAGGGAATCTCCTCTCTGGAACGTTCGGCATTCCTAGGATATCAGAAGCTTCGTTATTGTAGACCAGTCTAGCACCGTCTTTTGCTTTTAGCTGCAGTTCGCTGACTCCATGGAAGCAATGACAGTCTTCATGCGTTTGAAAGCGCTCAATAAAAGCATAGACTTTTAGATGATGATTACTCTTGCTTCTTGTTCAACTTTGGCAAGCCCAACCATAGAAGGAATATGACCGCAAGTAACGCCAGGACTATGGGTTGCAGAACTTGGACTCCTTTGGCCTGCGCAATCGCTCCCACGGCATATGGGAACAGTGCTCCTCCCGACCTGCAAATTGAAGAAATTAGCACACTGCAGTTGTCTCGCTACACTGACCGTGCAGAGGAGCGTGTGTGTGTGTGTGTGTGTGTGTGGCCGTAACATTGTACGAAGGAACTTACCCGCCAAAAGCTGCTGCAAACCCGATACTAGAGACATGCAAGTGTTTCGGGAGTGTCTTGGTGCACACAACTACGGCTGCCGGGAACAGAGGTCCTAGGAAGAAGCCCTGAAGTGCGACTGCCACCACAGAGACGTAAAATTGCGGCACGAGCCAGAAAACGAGCTGAAGACCTGCAGATCGATGAGCTGAAGAACTCAAACACGGATAAGCTATTATTCTCAAGGACTCACCCATTGCACATGGAAGATAGATCTGCATGGTCAGCATTAAACCACAGCCGATATGGTCTGAAAGTGAACATACCATAATAGCCAACTTCTCTCCTATTCTTGGCGTGACAAACCCCAACACAACCCGCCCGACGGTGATACCTAGCCAGAATCCCGTCTCGCTCATCCCACTAGCGAAAGCCTCAGCATCTCTCACGCGGATCATAAACTCAACGATCCAGCCTCCAAGAGCGACTTCTACACCTACGTAGCCCAGCAGGAAAAGGGCACAAATCCACGTAGTTCGTGCTGATGGCATTGTAAAGATAGCTTCTTTGAGACGGGAGCCAGCAGCATTCGATGTTCTGGGGTGCGACTCCCGGAAAGCAGAGCCGTTGGCGGCCCAGAAAGCATGAAGAGCTATGGCGAGCTCGACAGCTGCAAAAGCTATCTGAGAGTATTTAGTGTAAGCTAACGAGCAATGACAGATCTCTCGGGTCAACCAACCATTGCGTAGTACCAGTAGTACCATGGCAGACGGGCCTTAGTGATCATAGTCGTCGCAATGAGTGGAGCTATCGTGGCTCCGACTCCGTAGAAACCATGGAGAAAACCGAGCATCTCGTTAGAGTGAGCCAAGGCACCGAACCATGCATTCAATGCGGCATCTAGAAGGCCATTTCCGAAACCTGCAAAGATGAATGATATGATCAGAACAGGAAAGGGTCTGAGTGCGTGGTCAGCGAGAGCTTGAACATATCATCCAGTCTTTTCTGTACTAACGGGTGCACGGCTATTACGATGTATGCCACCAGATGGCATGATGGTCCGATCAAGGCCACTCCTCGTTGACCAAACTTCATATGAATAGAGTTGTTGAGCAGTGCCGACATGTTATATCCAACAAATGGGGAGAGAAAGACAAGCGAGACAATGGCGTATCTTAGGTCATAGTAAGTCTGAAGATAGGGGATGATGGCGCCATATGTAGCCTGTTGCCATTGTAGAAGAGTTAGCACATGTTGTGTTGTACGGGTAGCATTTGTGCGCAGAGTAACTCTACAGAGTGAAGACTTTCGCCGCATCGCAGTGACATGAAAGACAGGAGATATAAGCTTAGCAGCAGATTGAATTGACTCCAGGGTACAGTAAGACTGTGCTCGGGTTAGCGGAGACTCTTTCATTTACGTACATCGTTCATGCCCATAACACCGAACGCCCAGAAGGCGGCTGCGACGCGATAGGTGTTGATTCTTGGTGATCTCCAGGTCTGCGTTTGCTCTGAGGGTGCGGTAATCGGGGATGGTAGTGTTTCCTTCTGATCGGATGGATTCTCTTCTCTGAAACTTGTAGAAATTCTTCGACCCGACATGTGGTCGTGCATGCGTGAGGCCGATCCTTGCTTAAGTTCAGTGGGTTGCAATCCCACAGGCTCCATTTCCAGCATAGTCATCGCCGTTGTTGCCATGGCGTTCGTCAATAGAGCTGGAAAGTGCTTCAAGGTCCAGGAAGAAAGTAGCTGGTTTGTATAGAAAGTGGCAGCTGTGCTGATGTTGAGGCAGATTGCCAAATTCAGTATCACCGCAAAGCTTAAAAGAGCGTGATACGTAGGAGAACAAGACTAACGATAGAACAGGCAGTTCCGCTGAGCGGCATAGATGTATGGGGTGTAGAAGTGATGTCTAAGCAAGAAAGTGGCGGCGAGGGATATTGACAGCTTGGGCGAAGTTGCTTGGCGAAGGATGTCGGCTGGAGTGCCGAGTAGCTCGTGTGTACATTGAGCGCATGTGCGTCTGTAGCACAGCATTTGGAAGGACATGCCCTCAGTTGCAGAAGGACTCATACCCTGAATGTGAGGCTTGTTGATGAAGTGAAGAGTGAGGCTGAGAGGCTGAAACATGAGAATAAGTAAGAACTGCTTACTCATTGGAGCACGGACAAATTACTTTGAACCGCACCTCGTCCAAGGTCCTTACCCTTGCAATCTTTTAAACAAACAACATGAACGCTGTAGATGCCACTGATCGAAGCGGTCAGCGAGACAACGGCGAATCACCAGCACTTCTGACAATCGTTCTCGACACGAACCCACATGCCTGGAACTTGCTGCAGAACTCCCTCTCCCTCTCCAAAGTTGTCGTCAACCTCCTCGTGTTCATCAATGCACACATCGCCATCAACCACGCAAATCGAGTCGCTGTAGTAGCGAGTCACTCCGAACGCGCAGAATGGCTGTACCCAACTCCAATCAGGAAGACGTCCCAAAACAATGGCACTTTACCTGGTGGCGAGGATGTCGAAATGACAAATGGTATTGATAGTACGAATGGAGGTCCGGTGCAACCTCCGCCGGATGACCCGAACAAATACAGACCTTTTGCACATATCGAGCATTCTCTAACGGAGAATCTCCGGAGATTGATGAACACCACCTCTTCGGATTCACTCTCAGCCACGCCCGCAACAATGATGGCAGGAGCTTTGACCATGGCCCTGGCGTACATTTCGAAGCAGTCTGCTGCTCTTCCAACTGCTGCTTCGAGCGCTCAATTCAATTACTCGGACCCTTCTTCAACAGCTGGAGGTAACGATATATCTGCAGATAGCTCCAAGGCCAACAATCTGCTCGGCCTGACATCACGAATTCTCGTTCTTTCCGTATCTGGCGACTTGGCAGACCAGTACATTTCCATAATGAACTCTATCTTCGCCTGCCAACGACTAAGCATCCCAATCGATATCATCAAGCTCTCTGGAGACACTGTATTTCTACAGCAAGCTGCAGACGCCACGGGAGGTATCTACATGGCATTGAATGAACAATCTCGAGCCGGCTTTCTTCAATATCTCATGTTTGCCTACCTGCCAGACCAGACGGCACGCAATCATCTCATCATGCCTGGCGAGAGCGAGGGGGTGGACTTTCGCGCGGCGTGCTTCTGTCATAGGCGGGTAGTGGAGATCGGATTCGTGTGCTCAATTTGCCTCAGTATCTTCTGTGAGCCAATGCAGGATGGCTCGTGTTTGACATGCGGCAGTCATTTAAGTATGGCCAATTACGGACAGAAGCCTGCCGTGGTGCCGAAGAAGAAGAAAAAGAAGCGCAAGGCGCTAGATGGTGCAGACACACCAGACAGCCGAGCCGGAACTCCACTACCGTCTTGATTGAGGGCAAAAAACCAATACATGCGATTGGCGTAGGCGTTGGGGGACTTGGGAGCTGGATCGTGCATCAATATGGAGTATTCTACAGAACTTGTGCATCTTCAAACTTTATACATGGCAATTTTCCTCGTTCGTTGGTACATACAGTCCGTTGCAATCAAAAGGGTATGGTAAGTGTTTGCTGTAGTGTATCTCCAGCACAAGAGTAGCAGCCAAAGTGTCGTTTTGTCTGCATCCCAAGAAGTGAAACTATCTTATGTTACAACCTCGACGCCGTGCAGGAAGTAACAAGTCGCTCCATAATCAAGCTGGTCCGTTTCATCATTGCGTAAAGTAGTACGAGAGCGTACTCTTCGTGGACGCTCTCGGGGGAAAGCCAAGCTCTTGAACTTGCTTTTCCTAGAAGCAGTTCAGCCCGCTCTTTTTCTTCTTTTTGTTTGTGTTGAGCTCCTGCATTCTCTGCTCGAGCGCTTGTCGCGCCCGCTCGGCGCGGAGACGCATTTCCCTCTCTTCCTCGACAGCCTGCATACTTGCACGGGAATTGGAGCGATCCTTGCGTAAGCTGACGAGCTCATCTTCCAAGCCGGAGCACTTCTTACGCCAGTTCTCCATTTCGGACTTGGTACGGTTGGCGGAAGTTTCGAGATCCACCAGCGCCTCCTCCAGTGTGGCAGTGAGCTGCTTCTCGGCGAATAGGTGCTTCTCAATGGTGCGGATACGAGCTTCTTGGTCCTCGAGGAGCTGCGTAACGGCAGGGCTTGGTGGCACCTCACGCGAGCCATGACGTGAAGTCGGAGGAGAATGTCCTGTTGGCGACATGCCTCGAGTTGGAGATGCAGTGCCATCAAGGCTTCCCATCGGAGGTGTTCCAGAGGTTGGTGACTGTGGGAGAGGCGGCAGGGGTATGGACGGCGGTGGCGTGGGCAGAATGGTGGACCCAGACTTCCGCGGGTTGGAGTTGGAGCGGCTGAGGGCGACCGCTGCAGCCTCGGGGGAAAGTGAGTCGCGGTTCAAGTTAGCAGAACCATTGGAGGCCATCGACATGTGCTTGAACGCAGTGAGTTGTTGCTGTGATATGTTAGAGCCTCACAGTTACGGCGCTGCTGAGATGACTTACTTCAAGTTGGCTGTTCCGGAATTTCGCATCCTCCAACTCCTTCTCAAGCTCAATGCGAGCTAGGCCAGACTCTGATTGCAAGGTCGACAGACGATTAGTAGTCGCCTGATGCGTGTCAAAAGTAGAGTTCAGCTGCTCCTCAAGCTGTTCGCAGAGCGCAGAGCTCTTGTTGTACTTGTCGGACATTTTCTCGAGATTGAGTTTTTGCTCGTCGTTCACCATCTTCAGCTCACCAATATGGCTTTCCATCTCAACTGAACGGTTAATGGCGCTTTGCAGCTCCTCTTGAACCGCTTTGAGCTCATTCGTTGTCTTGAGATGTCGACCATGCAGCTCCTTGCCTTCGTCAACTAGGCCCTTGATCTGCGTTCGTAGCTTCGAAGCGCTGGTCTCGTAGCCAAGCGCTGACGAAGCATCAAGGAGTAGGCTTGTAACTTTACCCTGCGCTTCACGCAGCTCTCTCTCAAGGTCAGAAGTGATGCTTTCGTAGTGATTCTCGATTTCCTCGAGCTTTGAGTTCGAGTCACGTTCAAGGGTCTCCATTGCTTCTTTCAGGTCATCAACCTCCTTAGAATGCGAGGACTGCAAAGACTCGAGACTTTCCTGGTGGATCGTGATCGCCGACTTGTGAACTTGAAGTTGATTCTCGAGGTTGGCAACGAGATCTCTGTGCGTTACTAGCTCCTTCTGGGTTGCATCACGCATGCGATCTTCGTCCTGGACTTGCATGACAATATTGTCATACGCCTGTTGAAGTTCATCGAGTTTCGAAACTCGCTCGTCAGCAATGCTGCGGTGCTTCTCGACTTCAGTCGTCAGTGACTCAACAATCTCTTGGTGCTTTAGGCGCTGCTGATCAAGAATCTCATCGATGTTATCAGCAGAAGCCTTGGTTGTGGCATTGCCCTCCGCGGTACGGAGTGATTGCTGCAACTCGGAAATTGTGTTCAAGAGCTTGTTCTGGGAAGCGGTCATGCTGTCAACTGCCTCACGGTGTTTGCTCTCCCAAGCGGCGACTTCGCTTTGAAGTCTGGCGATGGTTTCATTGTCGTCTGCAGGGTGCGAAGCCCCAGCCATCGCTTGCTCTTCGGAAACTTCTCTACCGGTGGTCAGTACAGCTGGTGTTGCTGGGAACTCTCCAGGCATGTGCGAGAGGTCGTCGCTTGGTGTCGGCGGCGAGACGCGATTGACAGACTTCTGGTGCTCCGCGAGCGTGGCCTTGAGGCTGTCGACTTGGTCTTGTAGCTCCGTCTCCCTGGCTGCGTGCTGCTCATGTAGAATGCGAATTTGATTCTCACTCTCCATAAGCTGGTCACGCATTTGACCAACAACGGAGAAATCAACCACATTCGACGCTGCTGCCAAGCTCGAGCGTTCGCGCGTAAGGCCGGCAATAATGGTTTGCTTAGTCTCCATCTCCTTCTTGACAGCGGCGATCTCAGCTTCAAGGGTAAGCACCCTCTCAGACCGCCCATGAAGCTCGGCCATAACATTGCTTAGGTTCTGATCGAATGATTGCCGAACATCTGCTTGCTCCTCGAAGTTGTTATATACGAGTGCTTTGAGGGACACTAACGATCTGGATGCGCGATCGGAACCACTGCCGAGCAATTCCTCTGACCTTCTGCGTAGGTTCTTGGGGAAGGTCGATGGAGAGCCAGGGAAAGTTGGCGATGATGCTCGATGCGCCTTTTGCACCTCCTGCTTCAGGTCCTCGACTCGGGAAAGAGTGGCCTCGTGTCGCTGGGCAAGGCTCATGTAATTTCTGGTCAGTTCGGTGACAGAGACCTCTTTCTCGGCGTGGAGTTTCTTCAGAGTCTCCATTTCCTGAAGTATGTTATCTTGCTCGACCGGTGACAGTCCGTATGACACCTCATCTCCGTTTTGAGTCACAAGCTTCTCAATATGGGAAAGATTCTGCTGCTTCGCTGTTTCTGCGCCAATGCTCTGCAGCTCCTGCGAGGATCGCACCTCCGATAAAGATCGCGAGGATGAAGACTGCCCATCTGTAGCCTTTTCCTCGTCCTTCATCCCCGCGTCTGCTAAAAAAGAGTCGTGGCCATTCTCAACCGTTTGCGAAGCCTTGGGAACGTCTTTGTCGTACTCTAGTTTCGCGAGGGTCTCCAATGCCGTACGATATTTTTGCTGAAGCACATCGTAATCGGTGAGAACCGTCTCATGCTCAGAGCGGAGGTCGAAGAACTCTTGTGTGAGATTCTCCAGCTTCTCCGCCATAAATTCATTCTGAGCAGGACTGCGAGGCACGGTAATAGATGACGCGTTGGTCCCGGCAGGTGTTTCGGCGTCGCTGCGCTCGACCTTTTCAAAACCATCACTACTGGAGGCTGTGACTGTTGAGGTCCGGAATGGGTCGTCGTAGTCGTCATGTCCGAGTCCGTTGGTCTTCAGCGGCGCTGGCGGAGATTGGCTGCGAAAGCCATTCGTCGTGAGCTCATCGCCGCGGATCCCGTCGAGCTCACCGAGTATGTTGTCCAATCTACCGATGCTTCTCTGCCGCTCAATCACGTGCTCAAGGCGGTCAATCTCACGCTGCATGATCTCTTGATCTTGCTCAGCTTCCGCAAGCCGCTCTTCAAGCGTCGAGATGTATTCCTCCGCACCTACTTCGCTGTCTCGAGCCCGAGCCACTTCCTTGCGAAGTTCAGCGATGAGTGTCGAGTTGCGCTCCTCCTCACTGGTCGCACCTTCCATTTTGTCCTCGAGATTGCGCGTATAGTTGTCATTGTCGGACTCCCGCTCCATGTATTTGGACACGCGCGATTGCAGCTGGTGTTGAATGGTATCCATGTACGCAATGCGAGTCTCCTTCTCAAGCAAAGAGCTTTCTGTGTTTGCAAGCGATGATCGCGTCTTGGACAGCGAAGTCTCCAGACTCTGGATGGTCTGCTCGTACTCTAGCACAAGCTGCTCCACAGCTTCTGCAAAGGAGCTCGATCGCTGTATTCGCTCGCTGGCGTTCTCGCCTATTGCCTCATTCAGCAAAGGGGTAGCACCCCCCTCGCTGTCTCTGCTCTTCGAGATCTCCGCAATAAGCTTCGCATGTCGCTTGCTAAGGGCGTTGTAATTTTCCTGCATGTCCAAAAGCTGGTCATGAAGCTCTGTCTCCCTCCCACGTATTCGGTCAGACCGCTCGCTCTTCTCCATGGCTCTTCCACCAGACATGTCGGAATGACGGATTTGTTCTCGTAGAAAGTGAATTTCCTGGCGCAGTCGTTCGATTGCAGCTTGCTTATCGCTGTCTTCGTGGCTTTGTTGGATTTCAGGTTTGCTCTGGATGTGTTTTGCTCGCCAGGCATACGAAACAGTGTTCAAAGTCTCGCTCAGGTGGAACGACACGGGAGTCACGCATGCGACCATGAAGGTGATGGCATTGCCACCAAGAGAATCTTGCAGGAGCCGGGTCAGTCTGGAATCTCGGTATGATATGTGAGCGCTGCCATTCTTGGACAGTTGCGAGATGACTTTTCCAAGGCTGGCAAGGCCAGCATTGATCGATATGCCTTCTTTTGCCCGATCTCCCGTGGCCCCAGTGTTCTTCAACCGCTCGCTGCCGGCCAAATCGACAAAATGTAACTTGCTGTCCGTCGTAACAACGTTCTCGGTACCAGGAAGGTGGTCAACGGGCATGGACCTGCGCTTGTCGGCTTTTGGTGTTGGCAACGGAGGTATGTCGGTCCTCTTTTGAACGAGGTTCAAGCTGAAAACAGCGTGCGAACGTGAGGATCTTGCGTTGATGGCGGTAGCGTCCGTCTGTCTAATCGTGGAGCCAAAGTTGAGCGCGTTCAGAACGTCTTCTGCTGAATTAATGGGCACCTGGGTCAGGCCAGTGAGCATGATGCGGCCCTTGGTGTCTTCTCGAATGGCGACCTGACCGCGTTCTTGCGATTCTGGCAAAAGGAGGTCACGCAGCTGTTCATTGTATATTTCCACGTAAGTCGCCTTCAGTTCCCAGTTCTTCACTCCGCCATTTGCACCTCGTGCCACGCTTGCAATACTGGGCATCTGCACGGAATACCGCTTCGGAGTCTGCAGTCCAGATGGCCGCGCCGATCCGCCATTCAACTGCTCAAACAGAGCTTGTGCAGCTCGCGGCACTATGCCTTTGATTTCGGGGTCGCTCTGCTCCTGAGGTCCGGAGGTTCCCATGGTGTATGATTTTCCAGCGCCCGACTGCCCGTAGGCGAGGATGGAAACATTGTAGCCCTTGACGAAGGACGATACACTATCGCTCAGGTAGTCCCACACTCCCTCCTGTGATGTCTGCTCGTCAAAGACGCGGTCGAAGGTGTAGTGCTCTTTCCCACGTGGGCCATGGATCCATAAATCCCTTGGAGAATCGACCTCGCATGTGCCATCACGGAATCGCTGAGGAATGAGATCGAAGCCGGGATCGGTAGGTTTTAGCGGCGGCCGCACTCGTATTGCTATTCCATGATGACATGTCAGCTGAATGAGACTTCTTGGTGAGTGATGATCCTTTTGGGTACGCACCGACTTTGACTGCAGTACGACTGGCGTCATCATCGTCGCCAGACCGACTGCCCGCGTCCGCCATGCGACTCTGGCTGCGGTTGTGTGCGCGCATGCTCGAGGTGCTGGGCCGGTGCATGTGGTGCGAAACGACGGGCGGCGAGGTGGGAGGGGATGCGTGGCTCACGGCGGGATGGTCCATTGTTGTGGCCAGCCCCTGCGTGAGACTCGATGACTGCCGCTCTCAGGTACTGCCGCGACCGGGGTGCGCTGGCGCTGGCGACTCGCTAAGTCACGAATCGTATCGCTCGCAGCCTCGTGGCCAGCAGATAGGTGTGTGTGAGACCGGGCAGCGGGCTGGTGTCAGCTATCGGTGGCCGACAGGGAAGGTCGGATATGAGCACCGGGCGTCGTGTCGTCCAGGTTGCCAGGCGGGCACACTACGCTCTGCGCGCTCTCATCCCAGGGTGGCAGGGTGCGAGTCGCGGCAAAGGCAATTTTGTGAGGTGAGAAGTAGGAAGCGCTGGTCTCGGCTGGGCGGCTGTCAAAAGCGGCGATCGCAAGATGAATCGTTTCACTCTTCGAAACGCGATTGGGAGGTGCAGGACCAGCAGGTGCAGGTGCAGGTGCAGGTGCGATCAGTCCAGGTCCAGGCTTCCCGTGATTCCGGAGTCTGCGCGCGAAGGACGACCGCCGCTGACACTTGATGAGGATGATGAGAGCGAGAAAGGAGGAATTGGAAACAGGCACGCTTGTAGAGACGGGATGTGGCCTCGAACTACCTACAAAGCGCGCTCGCTATGTGCCGCCTCAATCATTGGAACAGGGGGCAAGTCCAGCTAGTTTAGCTGCATTTGTGGAGACTTTGCAAAAAACATGAAACATCGCCTCGCTTGTTGGGGTGTCTACTCTACCTCCATCCCTGCTACCGCAGCCCCTTCGTTGTTTGGCCTCACCAAATTTGACTGACTCCAACAAAAACAAACACTTGACAACATGGACATTTGCACCTTCTTTCCCCGCGCATACCACAGCATCCATGTCACACCCAGTGGTTCGGTCCCAGGTTCCGTTCGGTACACGTTTCAGCTGCACTCAATCAGCCTTCCACGATGGCTTCGAAGCTTCCTTTCCGCGTTCCCCAGAAACAGCACCTGGAACCCCAACAGACCTCACCTCTTCACTTCACCTGCAAACAGGCCTCGCGACTGACGATATTGTAATTTGTAGCCACGTCCATACTCGAACACGATGTGTCTTTCTACTTTCCACTCCTCTGCCTTTCCTGGCGGTCAAGATCATCCGCGTAACCCGTGTCACGTACCTGCAGCTATCCCGTCTGCCTGCATGCGCTAGAGTATTGAGCCCAATCCTCTCCGCTCCGCCACAACCTCATACTCCCTGTGACCGCGAAGCAAGCGAGGAGATGGATGCAAGGCAGACGCTACAACAGCAACGCGGCGGGAACCACCGAGGTAAGTCTTGCGTTTTATTCGAGACAGTCTCCCCTCGAAATCGCAATTTGCACTATCTCCATTCGGCAAACACGGGGTGATCGTGCACGTGACATCAGAATCAGCACTGGCCGAGCCAACCAGAGAAGCAGCGTTCAAACAAGCTTTATACATTTTCTGAATCACAAAACCCAATCTGCGACGGATTCGAAGGCTGTCAATACTCAAAAGTGACACCTCGGAGAATTGGACCCTCACTGTGCCTGGAGGTGGAGTGCGGCGTGTGACCGATCATCCTGGCTATTTCCCTATCCGCTGATGACCGAGCCTGGAATTGCAACAATACTGTACGGTATACCAGGTTCTTACCGTTTCTTCGCCATCTTATGAGAAAGGAATTGGGCCCTTCGTCTGTCCCGCTGCTTTGGTTGCATACTTTGCCGGGTATTTCGCCTGGATGCAATGAGACGTATACATGTCATGTCTGATGTGATATGACGAGCAGTATCGTTTGCGCCATCGACATAATACCCCGATGCATTAACAACGACATCTTCGGCTCTCAAGAGCCGTAAGGCGCAACAGCAAAGCTAGGGGGTTGCCCCGGAGGTATGATGCACCTTGATTTTAATAAACTCAGAGAACGTTTGTTACCAAGCTTTGGACGTTGAAGTCCAGACTTCAACAGCTGATCTTCCCGACTTTTCCGTTTGTCACTGCTGTAACACTGGGCACCATGAGCCACCTTCGCCTACAGGCTTCTTTAGCATCAATGCAGCACAACGTCAACAGGATCGAACTTGTGGAAAGGGATTTTAACAGTAAATTGTGAATTTCTTGCCGGCATCGCATATCCGGGATATCTCTTGATCAAACGCAAGACTGCAACAGCAACGCCATCCCGACGATGCTTATCCAACGACACAGGCGAATTCCTTCTACTTTAACCACTATACCTCCAGAGGCGACAGCTGTCACCGAATTATGAGCCACTGCTTAGTATCCTCTAGCCGACCTTGCGCTTTCAGCGTGCGAAGTTCCCCTGGGAAGACATGTCAGAGTCAAGTTGCAAATGTCACAACTTGGCATATCATCGCTTACCTCCATTGCGTCTTCTACGAACGCATGACCCACGATTCTCCAGAAGTGCGCTTCAGGCCTTAGCACGAAAGGCACACTTCCTCCAAGAGAGATGCACACTGCATCTTCGCGTTGTCCGTACCAATTCCCGTGTATCCCTTGGTACTTACAAAAACTGTCCGATGATGTCCAGACTTCATCATGGAAGCCAAGGCATATGTCGCATCTGGGTATTCAGTGGATTTGTTTTCGGTCACCGCGGCTTTGGTTGCTTTGGCATATACGTCCAGCATGGGCTCCTCATAAATTTTGATGATGCGAGAGTCAGAAGCGAGCGCTTGTGCAGTTTATGACGAAGGCCGAAGACGTGGTAGACCATGTCGCGTGGCTCTGCACAGCTAAAAGTGTACACCAGGCGCTAAAGACTTGCGAGCTTCTGCGGCTTGTGGCGGCGAATCGTGCACATCGCTGCATTTTCGATTCCAGTGAGGCTTCCTCTATTCGGTGACTTGGGTAAATAGTATCGCCGTTGAGAGAGCCACGTCGCGACACTTGCGGCCTCCGCTCAATCGATCATGGATAGGCCTTGGTAGCACAGGGCGTGCTTTGATAGAGCTACTTCTTGTATAGTCCAAGCTCGAGTGAACCGCCGATTGGCAGAAAGGGTATTCATCGATCTCCGGGCACCGCATGGAGCCACTTGTTTGAGATGTAGGCTGGTTGAGATCAGCTTTCCGTTGGGTGAGTCCTGGTAGAACATCTCCGAGAGCTGGCGGACTGAGGCAATTCCAGGCTCGGTATCTGTGGTATCTGTCTCTGCATCAAGACATACAAGCACACGAGCAGGCTTGGAGTAGACGTTGCCCATCATAGCGACCTGTTGGATGCGTTTGAGGCCAACGGCCAGAGCTTCTTCGGCGAGCAGTACGTGGCATATGTACGTCAATGATGCCTTTCAGGTACTTTATAACATTGATGGCTCGTGCGCATGGTGTGTCGCAGCCTTCAACATGACAGTACAAACAGGACAATTGAAAGGTGTACTGTGCGCACAATTGGGGTCATCCCGAAGATCCCACCCGAAGAGGATAATCAATCACTGCTTTGGTGCGGCACAGCACGCCGGCGTGAATGGGCGAATTGATCTCAGGCCACTTCATCCATTTCTGCCATTGTGCGTGCTGATTGAGAGTGTTCGAGAACGTCTGCAGGGTATGGTAGGTGAAGATGGACAAAGAGGCACAGCATGGCACAGCTTTCACAGCTTTTGTTGGTGTTAGGCGGCACGTTTTGACTGTGTATTTTGGGGTTTTAGAGTCTTCCCGATCCACATTGCAATCGGATTGTGCACGGCGACATCATCAATAATGATCAAGCGCTGCTCAATTTCAAGGCTTGTGGGTTGATGGAGCAATTCCTTGCATGTGACAAACATGTTGTTGTAATCTGAGCATGTGTATGAAGAAGATTGATGTGAAGATAAGGTAAGGAGGAAAGGGAAAGCACATCAAGGATCGTGTACATGAGGCCGATGCCCTGGGGTCGGATCTCGGGCCAACGCACGGATCACGATACACACCTGTAGGAAGCAGCGACCTGACCCTCGTTGAAGACCATACACTACCTTACTGTACACCTAATCAACACAGCGCCTCATTTCGCGCACCCACTGAACAAGACGATACGTGGCTTGAAGTTGCTGGCACAAATACGCAAACGAGCAACAGCCACGGCGGACTACGCCACCTTACATACCATCTCCTATTTGGCCTCGTGACCTTCCAAGAAACACCTCATACTCGAGACATTATGCCACGCGAAAAAGACTCCGACGTGCCTCAACCGGGACCGGCGACTCTGACAGCTCATGCCGGACCAGATGAGTGGCTGGAGCAGGCGAAATTGTGTCGGTACCTGCCCGAGGCCGATATGAAGCGCTTGTGTGAGATTGTCAAGGAGTGTCTGATGGAGGAATCCAACATCCAGCCCGTGCAGGCGCCCGTGACTGTATGTGGCGATATTCACGGCCAGTTCTACGATCTTTTGGAGCTCTTTCATGTCGCTGGTGGCATGCCTGGTGAGGCGGACCAGCGTGCGGCCGAAGCAGCGGCGGGAGCGAGAGACAAGGCGGCGAGACCAAGTCTGAGTCCACGGGGGAAGGCAGCGGCGGGATTTAACGCTGCCGATCTGGAGCCGCCGACCCAAATATCTGATCCGAAGGTCAGGAAGAAGATGAAGCGGAGATTTCAACAAGACAGTGCCTACACCTCCGCTGCGTCAAACGATGGGTCCGAGCAAGGTGGTGGCGAGGAAGAAGAGGAGCAGCGAGGACGAGTGCGGAGCCGCAGCATGAATGAAGAGGACGTTTACGAGGATGATGACGGCAGCGAGGACAGTGGAGTTGGAGTACGCAGTCCCGAGCCAAGTCGAAGTAAGAGCGCGGCGCAAAGTACCAGGCCCGATCTAGCAAATGGGCACCAGAACTTCGTCTTCCTCGGAGACTTTGTTGACAGAGGATACTTCTCGCTGGAAACATTTACGCTATTGATGTGCTTAAAGGCAAAGTATGTTCAATCACCCTCTTTTCTGCGTTTACGGGCTCTAACATTCTGTCAGATATCCCGACAAAGTCACGCTGGTTCGCGGAAATCACGAATCCCGACAAATCACCCAGGTTTACGGTTTTTACGAAGAGTGCCAGCAAAAGTACGGCAATTCCGCCGTCTGGAAGTCCTGTTGTCAGGTCTTTGACTTTCTCGCGTTGGCTGCCATCATTGACGGTAAGGTGCTTTGTGTGCATGGCGGACTTTCTCCGGAGATCCGCACTTTGGACCAGATCAGGGTGGTCGCAAGAGCGCAGGAAATTCCGCACGAGGGTGCCTTTTGCGATCTTGTATGGAGTGACCCAGAGGACGTGGAAACTTGGGCTGTTTCGCCCAGAGGAGCCGGGTGGCTCTTTGGGGACAAGGTCTCATCAGAGGTTTGCTTTCACATTTCCTGCTTGCCAGTCCATCTGTGCTGACGGCGTCTCCAGTTCAATCATGTCAACAATTTGTCTCTCATTGCCCGCGCTCATCAGCTGGTGAACGAGGGCTACAAATACCACTTTGCCTCGCAGGACGTGGTCACAGTATGGTCTGCACCCAATTACTGCTACCGCTGCGGGAACGTTGCAAGTATCATGACACTCGGGCAAGGTATCGAGGACGCACCGCCCGAGCCCGACTTCAAGATTTTCTCTGCGGTTCCCGATCATAGGAGAGCCGTGCCTGCAGGGAGGCAAGGAAGAGGAGAGTACTTTTTGTAGAGTGACAGTGAGCTGTTTGTATACAACATGATTACGGCACTCGGACACAGACGGGTGTTACGTGCCCATGCCTGAGGCCATGCGGAGTGGATCATTGCATTGTGCTGTTGACCTGATGATTATGCCGGACCTGTAAGATAGATAGAGTGAGGCGATGAGCGGGCGATGGAGGATATGTACGATTTACACGATACCCAGAGCACATGATGAAAGTTCGAACCACATCTCTCTCTTGTCGACGTTGCAGATTGTCATTCAGGCGAAGTGCTACGATATCGATATCGGTGCTTAGGGTTGGGGTTGGGGTAGCAAGACAGCAACACAACAACGCCGGTCACACATGTTATATGTACTAAATACCACATCGACTTGGCAGAATTACATGGTGCTGCTCGTATGACTGCTGGGCCAACTCTGGCGGGTGAGTTGATAGTCGTCGTCGTTTCTGCTGGCAATGTCGCTGGCCAGGACGACCACTGCCCTGAAAAACTCAAACGTTTCTACAGCCTAAACGTTGACGGGCGTCTGATGGCCTGAGGTCCACGTAGGTTGCTTCCATCCACATTTATGATCATTGGAGAAGACTCGACATGCGGCATAGCAAAAATCTTGGTTAATACAGAGCTACTCCGCCCTGGCTGAAGCATCCACGCGTGAGCTCCAGTAGCCGCTCCAATTGAACTTGATACATTCATTGCCCCAGCTCCACCACCCCGAAACCAAGTGGCGTGCAAACACCTCCAACGCTCTGTACTTTTGAGGGTTTGGCATCATAGGTTCGAGCAAAGACTTCAGACATGGTTTGCGTGAATGCAGATCCGGCACACCAATGATGGTCCTGCGCCTGACAACACTTTCCGGCGACGCAGGAAGTCCCCCGGGAGGACATTTCTGTCCCAGAACCAGGACCTCATATGGTTTCCTCCACTGCGAATCGATGGACAAAACAGGCTCCCCATTCACGGTGGTTTTAAGCCAGATCCATTCTTCGACCATCTCAATGCCCCACGTCTCAAACACACCACCCTCGCCGCAAACTAGCTCACGCACAGCTTGCTTGTTCGTCACCCAAAATCCCACCAGGCAAGTATTGCCCATAAGCATGTCTAGGTCTGTACCCAGGAGGAGCTGGAAAACATCGTCAAGAGTCGTCGATGTTGAATAAGTGCTTCCCGGAGTCTTGTGAGAGCGCTTGACTGATCGGTTGGGCCATGGAGGGTCAAAGATCATCACGTCGAAGTGTCTTCCTGTGGAATCGTCCTGAGCTTGGTTTCTAATGTTGCTTATAAAAGATCTAGAGCTCGAGCAGTCGGAGAGAGAGAATGTCGAGTATGCTGGAACTCTATAAGTTGTGTTGGCATCTTCTTTGCCAGGGGATGGAATATGAAATTCTCCACTCTCGGCGGAGCCACTGGAATGGAAGGGAACGTCGTCCAGCAAGTTAGGCGGAGTTGGATCCGGCGGCGAAAGCTCATTCTCATCGTCCCTGTCCTCTAGCTTGCGTTTCTTTGATAGCGGTAATGGAGTTGCAATGAAAGGTCTCGGGAGACACCAAGGGCCTTGATAGTGCTGCCTCGTTTGCTCAAGTGCTTGCTGTAAGATAACACTGTATTCGGTTTGTGAATCTTGCTGAACAGTGTTGTTCTGCCGCCTCGCCTTTGCGGCAGCCGACTTGGGCTCGTTGGAAGGAAATGGAAAGGGCACAGGCTCAGATGAGAGAAGTGTGTCGGAGCATGGGCAGTCTGCTGTGCCCTGTGCTGCTGAGATTGAACGCGGTACATCTATCACGGCCACAGTGCCGTCGCTGCTCTGCCAAAGCAGAGGAGATGACATGCTGAAGAGGTTTCCAACCCGGTGAGATGGGAACTACCTACCTGGATGCCGCATGTGAAGATAGTTCATCATCAAGTAGATTATTGCTTACTCCGGGGGTCAGTTGATAGGCAAATGTTGTGGTGCGGAAGTAGGTAGCAGGAGTGATTGAGTGATTCCACAATTCTCGGTTGAAATCGGCAAACAAAGCAAGTGTTCTACCTTAACCGAGACAGCATCACCATCATCCGAGCTTGAGCACAATTGCATTGCATTTTGTACCAAAGTCTACCTGCGTATCACCTTGGAGCTTACCTACTCGCCACTGAGAAATATCGCAAATACGAAAGCGTCGCTTGGACATCTTCAGGTTTCTGCATTGTTACAGTTGCCCTGTAGACATCCGGAGACGTCACTGACAGCACCCACCAATACCCGATGTCGCCAGCCCAGCCGTGAGCAGCACGAGTGGAATCGAACACACGCAGGCGGACGCCCACAATCGATGACCAGTATTGGCAAGGGGCATGCCAGCCATGTCACGCCCACAGCGTCCGACGAACCACAGGAGATGACCCCATCTCCGCGCTCGGCATCTGCCAGCAATCAACCCGCCATATGTCCCACAGACCACTCCACCATCTTGCCCCTGGAGTCTGGCTCTGCCGACGCTAAGAGCGAGCGGAAGATTCCCAAACAGAGCTGGGAGTACGTCGTCCGCAGTGGAACTGCGGGTGGACTGGCAGCATGTGCAGCGAAGACAGTAGTCGCTCCACTGGACCGGGTCAAGATTTTGTTTCAGGCCAACAATCCGCAGTTCCAGAAGTACACGGGGACGTGGTCAGGTGCATTCAGAGCAATAGGGGATATTTACACTGCGAACGGCACAAGAGGCTTGTTTCGCGGCCATAGTGCTACACTTCTTAGGATTTTCCCCTATGGCGGGATCAAGTTCCTGGCCTACGAGCAAGTCCGTGCGGTTGTCATTCCTAGCAAACATCAAGAGACGCCTATGCGAAGATTCGCGGCAGGATCTCTCGCGGGCGTTGTTTCCGTGTTCTGCACATACCCTTTGGAAGTGATTCGCGTGCGGCTGGCGTGGGAGACTAAGGCAAACAAGCGAGTAACGGTGAGAGACATTTGCGGTATAATATACCGCGAGCATCCTCCCGCGCCTGTGACCACCACCGCGACCGCAGCTGGACTACCACAAGCCGCAGCTGCTACTGTTGGGGCAATACAGCGGATAACACCTACTGCAGGTCTAGCCAATTTCTTCCGAGGGTTCACGCCAACGATATGGGGGATGATCCCGTACGCCGGAGCCTCGTTCCTGACTCATGATGCAGCTGGCGACTTTATGCGCCGTCCCGCTCTAGCATCTTACACCATCTTACCACTTTCGGAGCGGACAGCGAAACAACTGGCGCCTGGAAAACCACCGCCTTTGAGAGCGTGGGCCGAACTTGTCACTGGCGCGTTCGCGGGTTTTGTCAGCCAAACCCTCAGCTACCCGCTTGAAGTCATCCGGAGAAGAATGCAAGTCGGCGGTGTTGTTGGGGACGGACACCGATTGACCATGGTGGAGGTCGGTCGTAGCATCATTAGCGAGCGAGGATACCGTGGCTTCTTTGTTGGGCTCGGGATTGGTTATGTGAAGGTTGTGCCAATGGTGGCCACGAGTTTCTATGTTTACGAGAGGATGAAGGTGACTTTTGGGATATGAATCGTGACGGGGATAGGGATGGTAAGTTCATCCATGTACAGCCAGCATGATTGGTAGCGTTGGCGTTGGTAGATGGCAGAGACAGAGGAGAAGGCATTGACCAGATGAATGATTTACATTATAGATGCATCCGCGCAATTCATCACTGACGTGGACTTTACTTACGCCTCAGCGCATTACAGGTGAGTGCATGTGTGAGTATATAATGCTTTCGAAATTTTCCGCATTCAGCTGTAATGGCTCAATGGTAGAGCGTTTGCTCTCCGAATTTCGTTCCTGTCCACATCTGTCAATGTGCACCTAGTTCGAACTCGATGGCGGCGTTATCACTCGTGTCGGCAACGCACGACTGCTGGTACGTCTTAAGCTTGTGAGGAATTCTTCAGCCAAGCAATTGGACAGAGACCTTCACGCCATGGAGTGGCGGTATTAGACTATGCGCATAGGCAGTGGAACGGAAACTGGGGATTATGGCGAGCGCGATATCTTTTTGCCCTTTTTTCGAATAGGCCTCGCGCGACCGACCCCTTTTCTCTCAACTTTTGCAGAGCCATCCACCAAGAGTCAATATCGGCTGCAGTGCTCCAGCCCGTATGTGCCTCGAATCGGGGATGCTCTGGAGGTTAAGCAGTAAGCCCTACCTATCAATTTTCGCTCCCCGTGCCCCAGCGAGGATCTTGTAGAGTCCACAGGAATTCACTTCTACCCCGAGATTGCTGTATCCATGAACGATCTTTCACCTTATTAAGCCAGCTACGCGAGAAGTGAGAATCACCGAACACGCCTATAATACTAGGGATGTCGATACACGGTGTATTTATGACACAGCGTATGTATACGTTACTTCTACTAGTGTCCGTATAGTGTCCGTACTACGTACGCTAGCCTAAGAGAGTTAGTTATAAGTAAATCTCTATAAAAGAAAAAGGATAGAGTGATTATATTAGCGTTCGTGTTTATTTATTAACTACCTATAAAGAGTAGTCGCTAGAGTTATTATCTACGTATCCTTAGTACTCTTACTTATTACCGTAATTAACAACTTTATCGTTTATAGTATTAAGTATAGCCCTAATAATATCGTTAGGGGATTTAGGCTTATTATCGTCGTTAAGAATACGATTATCTACCTTATATTTAATACGGAGGTTCTAGAATATATATACTAGCTTTTTAAGAACGTCGTAAGTAAGCCTATTACGCTTTAAGCTTATAATAAAGCCGTAAGCTAACTAGTTACGCTCTATAACGCCTATAGTTAGACAAATTACTAGGGTAAGTAGTACTAACTCTATTAGTTCCGGATAGAGATACTAGAAGTTATTAAGCTACTACTAAGTAATAGAGCTACATTTACCGGATAACTAAACTACGCTATCTTCGAATACATTCCTACGATTACGTAGTATAAAAAGATTAGATAGTAACGTACTAGCTCTATCCTTAATTTCGGTAGTATACTCGAGTTCGCTAGGCTATATACTAGGTAGTTATAAAGGGCGCTTCTAAGCTATATAATACTCGATAAGGTTATGCTTAATATCGTAGATTAACTATATAGGAACGATAACATCCGGCTTTATAATACGTTCCTTTACATCGCTAAGAAAGGCTAGTATTATTAGCTAGTAGAACATATTACCGTAGAACTTAGAGATAATAGGGTTAAGGATGTCGGTAGGTACTAGGCTATTTATAAACGAGTACTTAAAGAGCCGGAAGTAGTTACTATATACGTATAAGAGCTTTAGCTTATCCGCCTCGAGGGTAATCGTAATAGTAAGGAATAGCTTTATTAAGTTAATATACCTATAGGCAAATTAGCTATACGTTTCTTATAATAGTAGTATTCGTACGCCTTATAATCCGTCTAAAAGGACGTCTATTTAGAGACGCGTTTCTACGTCCGCTACGCTCGCTTTTACGACGTATTAGTACTCGGAGGTAAAGTAATACGATTACTATAGTTCTAAAAGACTTTCTATATCTATATACGGTTCTTATATACGCTCTTAGCGCTTAGTATTTTACCTTACTATCGAACGCCTCTAGCGACCTAGAATCGGACTACTTTACTACCGCTAATTTCCTATAGAACTTCTTATAGAAGCTAAGTAAACTTCTAGTACTATATAAAGCGATTAATAAGGTTAAAGATACGTATAACGTCGGTGTTAGTATTAATTTTATTACTAAGTAGCTAAGTAAAATGCGAGTAGTAGCTAATCGTCTAAAGGTACGGAAACTAAGCCGAAAGCTACCGTAATATATTAGTAGAATAATTAGCTATAAGTAACGCCGAGGTACGGGATATACGGGTAAACTACGTTACCTTACCGAATCCGGATAGTATTTTACCGATTATATAGACTCGGATTCTTCTAACTTTATTAAACTTCGACGTACCTCTCTTCTAGTAATAACTATTACTAGTATATTGTCTACTACGATAGCGACGATTTTACTAGCTAGAAACGACTAAATTACCTCCGCTAGATGCTTTATATTATTAATACTAGAAGTACGCTCTATACTATTCTTCGTCGTACTCTAGAAATATATAGCTTTTAACGATATTAGTATGTTATTAGTAGTATAACGGCCTATACGGTCGCTCTAACTATTACTAGTAAGAGTAAGTCGCTTAGCCTTCGACAAATCCGCGTCTATCTCCTTCTTTAGCTCTATATATAATAATAGAAGGTACTTAGTAGTTAGAACGTATCTTAATAGAATCCGGAAGGCTAGCCTTAGCCGTTTTATAGCCGCTCTAAATAGTAGATTATTATAAAGTCGATATGTAGCAATATATAGAACGCCTACTAATTACCGTTAGGGATGAAAACTAATCCTTATAGAGTTAATGTGCGTCGCTTGTACGACGTAGGTTATATACGTACGTACGCTAAGAGGCGGAAGTATCCGTACTTAGCGTATCCTTATATTCTTAGGGCCGTAGACTTTACCTCCTCTACG
>KZ109951.1:637-43865 GCA_002116395.1 Ramularia endophylla | reverse complement strand
TATATATAGATAGCTTATTAAAATAACGCGAAGGGCCCGCCTTAGCCGTAGCGATATATAACGCCGCGACTAAGAGCTACTCTATAAACCCTATTAATTAACTTAATTATATACGAAGAACTATAATAGTATAGAACTCTACTAAACGGTAAGTAGAAACGTACGTAAAAGACTATATCTTCCGCCTCCGCTAACCTCGATATACTCGCGCTCCTCGTAATAATCTAGAAGGGCTATACCCTAACTTAAGCTAAACTTAATACTATCTCTCGTAAGGACGTAGTAGATACGATCCTTAAAAAGCGTTAAGAGCGCGCCCTCGAAAAGTAGTACGCTATAGAAAGATATATAGTAGAGTTAGCGTAGCTAACGGATAATAGTTAAGGCTAGCGTAGCTATAGTAGTTTACGAAGACGGCGTAGCTACTCTAATACTCGCGGTCGTAGTCGCGCTACCTTACTATATAATAAAGAAGGTAAGTAATTACCTAAGGAATATTAGGTACTCGCCGCGATACTATCGTACGTAGATTAGAAGGTCCTTCTAAAGGTTTTTAAGAACTAATTAAGTCCGCTAGACATTCCTAAATTACGTATAAGCTTACTATTAGTAAGTAGTATAAAAGATACCTCTAAAGGCTTCCGTATTAGTAATATAGAGTTTACTACGGCCTCTACGGCTACGGGTAAGGTCGAAGATCTATCCTCTCTATTAGTATAGCTAGAAGGATTTACTAATTCTATCCGTCTACTTATAGCCTTCTATAGCTAGGCCGCTAGCTATATAGAACTTTTAGAAGCCTTACTACGATTCTAAGTAAAGATCGTTAAACTACTAAATCGTATAATAGATAGCCAAAAGGTATACTATTAGGACTTAGTCGTACGCGATTTCGTTATTAAGGTATACTAATAAGCTAACTCGCTTAGTATACTTTAAAGAAGCCTACCTACTAGCCGTCGAGTCGGCTAATAAAAGGAAGTATAATTAACCTTATAGTTAGTAACTAGCGGGTAATAACCGCGATAACGGCCTTTAAGTACGTAGCCGTACGTCTAGTAGATCGTCCGGAATGTCGGGTTTCTATATTATATTTAATAGTAGCGAATACGACGTTACTAATTATAGATATAGCTATAGATATAGCTATTATAATAGTATATACCGTACTTCTAAATATAAGCGCGCTAGCTAGTAACTAGAGTCGTCGTCCGTAAGGCTAGAGTCGATATCGTCTAATAGTATACGGCTAAATACTCTACTACCGTTCGACGTATATATAGGTACTACGCCTTTACTAAACCTAGTAGTTACGCCTTTCTATTATAAGGCCTAGAAACATATATTACGATAATATCTAGGTACCTTACTAGCCGTCCTCGATTATATTCTTATATTCGGCGTATCTATTAGCTATAACGGTAAGTTCTTACTATACCTCTCGAAGAACTACCCTTCCGTTAATACCGCCGATATTAAGTCGAAAGTTATAGAAGACCTAGTATACGGGCGTATTACTAACGTTATATACGACTATATTAATATTATCTTATCGCCTTAAGGCTTAGTACTAAAGGGCCTAGACGGTATCGAAGGATTTTAAAGAATCTATAACCTATCGTATCTATACTATAAGAAAGAGTAGAAGTAAGTATTAGTTAATAGTAATATTCCGAAGTTATTCGGCGGTATTAACTACGCCGCTTTCGACGGTATTATCGATAAGATTTTAAGAGCTAGATATAGTACGATAATTATTAAAAGAGATATCTAAGCGGCTTTCTATAATATACTAGTTACTCTTATAGAACGTCGTTTACTCGCGTTCGAGTAGGCTAGCTAATACTATATAGAGAACTACCTTCCCTTTAGACTACGTACCGTACTAGTTATCTTTAATTTATTCGTAGAAGCGCTCTACTAGTTACTCGAGACCTCGCTAGGTATAGAATTCGACTACTACCTAGACGATTTTATATTTATTATAGCCGCTAGCCCGTACTACGATATACTAGTATACTATATTACTAGAGCTTAGAAGTAATATATAGAAGAGCTAGGTATCCCCTATAATAAAAAGAAAGATATATAAGGCTAGGTAGTAGAGCTTATAGGTATCGAAGCGGATATAGTTAAGATAGAAATCCGCCTCTCTAACTAAAAGCGTAACTAACTCTATATAGAGCTTACGATAGCGTTAGAAGCTAACTTCTTATCGTATAAGGACGCTAGATCGCTAGCTAGCCGTATAAGTTAGGCCTTAAAAGTAATTAACCTAGGTAGAGCGTATTACGTTATATTATATATATTCTTATCCTTGTTTCGCTCTAGTATACGTCGACTTAATCTAGCGTTAAGAGAGGACCTTAAGTAGTAGCTCTACGCCCTACGTATAAGTAATAGTATACGACTTATTAAAGAACCTACCTTCTAGTATATCTACCTGTTTACGGACGCGTCTAACGTCGGAATAAGCGGTTTCTAGTACGAAGGTAGTACTAGAGACTAGATAGTAAATATAGGTAGGATTAGGCCTAACTATTTCTTCTTTATCCCTAGGATAGTAAGCGATAGAGCGTATATTAACGTCGCCGAGATAATAGTAATTTAGCTATCTTTTAAGTAATAGAGCGAGTAATAGTTAATAACGTAGGTTATCGCGTATAGTAATAATACCGTAGCCTACTTAGGTTTCGCGCGATAGCGCGTATATAGTAATACTAACTACCCCCTCCGCGACGCGCTATTAATAGCGATCGAGTATCGCTTTACGGTATAGGTATAGTAGCTTATAAGCGCCGATAATAGCCTCGTAGACGCGCTATCGCGTTTCGACGTCGTATAAGTACTTAAGTTCTATCCGTACTAGTAAGGCTAATAATCGCTCTTAGAACTTAACGTCGACGAACCGCTACGCGAATAGCTCGAACGTATCGATATACCCTTAATTAGATATATAACGCTCCTCTAGTATAGCCTCGCGCCTACTATACGCTAGGTCTACCGCTCCGTAGTCTAGATATAGGAAAGATACGTCGCGATAAATAGACGCCCTAGAGAGAGGCTATACCTACTAAGGGCGGCGCTCCTTTACTAATATATAGTAGATAGGATACTATACCTAATAGAGGTGTTCGTAAGGCTTAAGGGCGAAACCTTAGAAGGTAACTTAGTAGTAATCCGATCGTACTACGTCGATACTAATAACGCGAACGACCTAGTAGTATTCGATAGCCTATACGTTAAGCGACTCCTCCGCGGTATAAAGTCTATTAACGTATACCCGCGTAAGTCTCGGCTACCTATCTCTTTAGCGCTACTAGAACGTATCGTTATTAAGCTACGTACGCTATACGATATAAACATAAACGTAGCCGTTACCTATATATTCGCTAGATTCCTCCGACTTAGAGAGTTTATATACTATCCTTAAGTTAAGATAGAGCGACTAGCTTAGCTTAACCGTAACTTAATACGCTCGGACGTATGTTTTTTAAGTAATAGTTAGTATATAACTATTAGGCTAAAGCGCTTAAAAGCGGACGTCGACTACTAAGGAGTTAACATTTTTATTATAGTAATAGGTATACGTACTTATCTAGTTTCTAATATACGGATACTATTTACCCGCGACCCTTAACCGCTAACTATACTACTATTTAGCGTAAATAGCGGAAGTAGAGGTTTCTACCATAATAGAGTAATTACCTTTATCTATAAAGGGCTTAAGCGTTCTATACTAAAAGCGGATATTAAGTAATACTTAGGCTACTTACTACGGCGAGGAGCCGTATAGTACGCGAAGGAATAGGGCCTAATAGACGGCGAGATTTAGGTTCTTAGCCGCTAGAAGTTAGACGCTTTCTACCTATACTTTACTATACCGCTAGCGTAACTGTTTACGCTAAACTATCGGTTTTAAACGGGCTAACTCTCGCTAATTTAACGAGCTTAACTCGCGCTAGTTCGTCGATTACCGCTACTAAAGCCGGCTCCTTATCTACTCCTTATACTTATTACTAGTCCTTATCGCGACGCGCCGTCGCGTCGCGCCTAGCGTTACTTCCTACCCTACTTATTTAGGCTCTTCTCTAGGCCTATATTATATATAGTTAACGTAAAGGCAATGCCGCTAGCTAAGCCTATTACTAATCAACGTATACTAATTAGCGATCCCTTTATACTAAACACGTATCTACTATACTAAGTAATAAGGACGTATAGATAGAGAAGGTCTATATACTAAGAGCGAATAACCGAAATTTATAAGGCTAAGTAAACTTAGTCCTTAATTATTCGCGCCTTAGTTAGCTCTATAGTAGATATAGCGTTTCTCCTACCTACCCCTACCTTCGAGGGTTCTTTTATATATAGTAGTTAGTTTATATATAGTATACGTAGCTTAGGCCTATATTATATATAGTTAACGTAAAGGTAATACCGCTAGCTAAGCCTATTACTAATCAACGTATACTAATTAGCGATCCCTTTATACTAAATACGTATCTACTATACTAAGTAATAAGGACGTATAGAAGGTAGAAATTAGATATATTTAAGCGGTACTTTAGGACGCCGCTATAGTAGCTAGTAGCTCTAAACTATCGTTTTTAGACGGGCGTATTATTACTACTTAGGTTTCGTAATTAAGCGAGTTCTATCGATTAGCGCTATTAAAGTAGCTTCCTTATCTACTCCTTATACTTATTATAGGTCCTTATTATACCTACCCTACCCCTACTATTTAGGCGCTCTTCTTTAGGCCTTACTAGCGTTATTAATAGAGCTAGCTCTTACGCTAACGACTCGTATTAATAGCGTAGTAAGTTCTAAGCCCCTAAACTCTCTCTCTCTTATTATATATATACTAAGAGGCTAAAGAATATATAGATAGTACGTTTACGGCCGAAGTTAATAGGGACTAAACGCTAGGCGGAAAAGAAAATTATACGCGGCGACGTAATAATCGTACCGAATAGTGACTATATATCTATTCGCCTAAAGCGTTCGAAAACCGATTAATTTAACGAGGGAGATACTATAGTTATCGCTACTCTAGGGACGTCGACTTATCTAGTTACCTAGATAAAGCGCTTACTCGAATACGATCTATAAAGCTCTAAATACGCTCCGCTATTTAACTTAACGCGTAAGGAAATAGTATTATTCCTAAAGAATAGTATTAAAGAGTAGGGCCTAGATAGTAAGCTTTATAGCGGATACTCTTTACGTAAGGGCGCGGTATAATAGGTAAAGGATAATAGTATAATAGACGGTAAAGTAAAGCTACTTAGAAGATAGAAGTTAGACGCGTTCCGTCTATACTATAATATCCCTTATAAATAGCTATTTAGGATAAACGTATACTTTTAGTATAGCGTAGCCTTACTATTACTACCTCTAAAGTAGCTTCCGCTAAGCTTATAGTTTAAGAGAATTTAAGCTATCGTAAAGCGTATTACCGCTATTAAAGTCGCTCGCTTATCTACTACGGATACTTATTATAGGTCCTTATCGCTTCCTTAGCGCTAGCTCTCCTCTACCCTATAACTTAGGCGGCTCTTTTAAGCCTTACTATATAGGCTTAACGGCTAATTAGGTAAATAAAGCCCTTACTGCTAAGCGTATATAGTATAGAGCCGTTTTGCCCTAAGTTAGAAGGGTCTATATACGGAGTAGAGTTAAGCTCTTCTCTATATACGAAGATTCTTCTCCTTTTATCTACCTCTAAGGTACTAAGTATAGCTAGATACGCGTAGCGTTAATGCTTTTAATCCCTTCGTACGCTATACGGCTTTTATACTAGATATAGGCTCTAGATCCTTACTTACTTTCCCTTTTAGTCGGGGGTTTTATCGTAGCTCGTACGCGTATAGCTATTATTAGAGTAGCTTTTACCTTTAACTACCTAAGTCTACCGTACCCCTATTATCCTACTCCTACTATTTAGGCGGTTTAGTTTAGGCCTATTCTCTACTTCTACCTTTTCTACCCCCTAAATAGTTATTATTGTCTATTTTATATAATATAGCGACGAAGGTATAGATAGAAGGGTCTATATACGGAGCGGAGTTAAGCTCTTCTCTATATACGAAGATTCTTCTCCTTTTTATCTACCTCTAAGGTACTAGGTATAGCTAGATATACGTAGCGTTAATACTTTTCCTCCTACCTATCCTATAAAAGGGTAATTATTAGAGGAGAGGTAGATTAGATAGTAGAGGATAGAATTTAGTATATAGACTACGCCGATAGCTATAGTAGCGAATAAAGCGGTACGGAGTAGTAGTATATAGGCTATTACCCTAGCGGGCTTTACTAGGCCTATTCCCTACTTCTACCTTTTCTACCCCCTAAATAGTTATCGTTATCTATTTTACGTAATATAGCGACGAAGGTATAGACCTTATTTCTTTTATACGTAATTTCTACCTAGCCGGATAAGAGTATAGATAAGAGGGGTCTATATATAGAGGGCGTTATCTTAGGGTTAAAGAGCCTTCGCTTAGGGTTAAAGAGCCTTCGCTCTTTATCCTTATACGCCCTAAACCGGCGTAGGCGTATTAATCGCCTACCTACCCTCTCCTTATAAATTAGTATAGTTTAGCTATTTTCCTAGGTTTTTAGTCGCGTAGTTTAGCTACTTTCTAGGCGTCTAGTAACGCCGGTTCTAGTCGTTTATATATAGTATATAGTTATAGATATAAAACTATAGCGTACGGGCCTTACTATATACGCTTAACGGCTAATTAGGTAAACAAAGCCCTTACTACTAAGCGTATATAGTATAGAGCTATTTTACCCTAAGTTCTTATTTCTTTTATATATAATTCCTACCTAGCCGGATAAGAGTATAGACTACCTCTATACCCTCTATATCCTTCTTCTTATTATAGGAGACGCCGAGTTCCGTTATAAGGCGCGTCTACGTATCGTATACGCGCTATATATTATACTCGTAGTATAAGGCGAGAGTCGCTACGACGACGAAAATAAAGTCGTCTAAGTAGTAATTTAGTTATATTATAAGGTGTCTTTCTAGTAGCTAATATAGTACCTCTATAAAGAGGTTAAAGAGTACTAGCGCTATACGTAAGCTAAAAGGTAAGTAGTACTCTTATTATATAATATTAGCCTAGGTAAACGCTAGTAATTACCGTTGTTTAACGGCGACTAGTATATTATAAAAGGCGTCCTTAATGTCCTTCTTAATAATAATACTCCTCCGTCCTACCTTAATAACTAGTACGATAATATCTTTAAAGGAGTCGTATACGATCCCGCTATAGTAGCGAGGGATCGTATTATTAACCGACTATTCCTAGCTATATAAGTATAATAGATCGTAAATACGGCGTTAAATTAAGTCTACTAGGTTACCTTTTAGTACTTATCTAAGCGGTAAGTATATAGCCTTAGAATATAGTAAAATATAACTAGCGGTAAGGTCTTTAGCTACCTTAGTATTAATATCTATAGAGTCTTTAATTTTATAGTTCCGCGCCTTCTTATTCTATAGGTCTATCTCTAAACTAATTAATACGCTAAAGCGTAGGATATAGTATATTATCTCTACTAGCTAAGGATAAGGGTATTTATATAGTATAAACTACTATACCGACGGTCGTAATTATAATACCGTTCGTTTAAGAGAAACGAAGTAAAGGTAGGGATTAAAAGGTAGTAGGGTATTCGGTTATATACTATCGTATTTAATTATTAGTAGTATTATATTTCTTTCCTAGGTATAGCCTACCGTATACGTTATAGGTATATCTCTTATTATTCTAATAGGGCTCTCGACATCGCTTATTATTAAAGTTCTAGTAGAGCTCTTTCTCTCTATTATTTCCTTTCCCTTAAAATAAATAGCTATTATCTATATTAGAACGGCTATATAGTTAGCGTTAGTACTAAGCTATTAAGGCGATATTATATACCTATAATATAAGGTAGAGTATTCTAAGACCTAGAGCTAGTTCTTAGCCCTTCTAACGCCTCGGCTAACGACGAGCTCGTATACGTAGATTATAAAAGGATAGATATTAGTAGGCTAGTTATACTTTTTATTAACTAGACGCGCGATTAGGGTTAAAAACGTAGTATTATAGTAATAGTCGGTTTTTTAATACTAAACGCGGTTAGGATATATAAGTAGTTAGTAAATCCTTCGAACTAAATATAAGGGAAGATAAAATTAGATAACTTAGTAGTTAAAGTAGTTAACTTAGTATCTATTATAATCTTAAACGCTTTAAAGCGTTCGTTAGTATCCTCTATCTAAGTAGCTATAGCGTTACTACGTAGATAGTAGAGGTTAATCGGCTTAAAAGCCGTTAAGTTAGTAGTAATACTTTAGTATACCTCTAAGATATACTTTACCTTAATATTATTAAGGGTATTAAGTAGAGGCTAATATTCTTTAGGTAACTTACTATTATCGTCTCTAGATAGAGGCGTAAGGTCCTTAGTACGACTACGAGTACGATCGTAACCGGCCGCTTAGGCGCGTATTACG
Source organism: Ramularia endophylla (assembly GCA_002116395.1). Lineage (NCBI taxonomy): Eukaryota > Fungi > Ascomycota > Dothideomycetes > Mycosphaerellales > Mycosphaerellaceae > Ramularia > Ramularia endophylla. Next base: position 35,347 of record KZ109951.1, on the reverse strand, counting down.
TTTATCTCTAGCTTATACTTTTCCTATTTACGTTATTTAAGAAGCGTTTTATACCTCTTATAACGCTCCCGTATCCTTACTTTATACTCTATCTCTTTAATACGGGCTTAATACTTAAGCTAGTCCTACTAGGTCTACGTTATAGCGCTAGACTTTTATATCTTCGCTATAGCTACTAGAACGCTAAGGGCGGTATTAGCGGATCTAGCGGTACTAGCTAGGTTAGCGGAAGTAGATATTCTTAGAGGGCGGCCTAGTCGTCGCTTTTCTTTAGCGTTTAGTAGTATTATATATAAGCCTAAAGTACTAAAAGAATTAATAGTATCCGGGCTATTACGTACTAAAGCTATCTAGAATTTATCTAGTATATCGAGACTTAATACGTAATTACGCTATAAATACTTCTTTTTTAATACTATAAGGTTATTAGTATACAAAACAGAGTATAAGGAATCGATTATAATATAGTAAATAATAGAAATCGATAGTAAACAAAATATAAGAGCTAGTATACCGTAAATAAATAGTATAAAGTCTTAGTAGCTCTAAGAAAGCTAGTTATTCCGTCTATATATATAGACCCTTTCTATTATTATAGCTCTTGTTTTTTCCTCTCTACCCTACTATTTATAGACTCTCTTTTTTAGGCCTAACTAATACTATAGAGCGTACTAGTAATACTAATCGAGCCGCCTTATAGTATAGTAAGTTCTAAGCCTCTAAACTACTATATATATATACTAAAAGACACGAAGGAAGTATAGACTACCCTATATATATAATACGAAGTTATACCGAGAGTCGTCCCGCGCGGCGAGAGGATAGATAGGCCTATAATACTACGCTCCCTTACTATAAACTATATCTACTTTGCTTAATAATACGACGTACTTACGCCGCTCTATATAGCTCGATAGCGAGTTGTTTAAAGATCGCGACGACTCATAGCTTTCGCTATGTCAGTCTGTACGAAAGCGGCACTTCAGCTTGCTTATGACCTGTAAGATCATACCACCCTTTACTATCACTAGCTCGTCTTCGAAGCAGGACATTGCTACACACGGCCCCGGCCCCATGACGACCCTTCCATCACACATGTAATGATAAGGCAAGCCTCGCGTTGAAAGATATCGTAGCTGCTCTCCGAGTGGCACCGGACTCCTATGTTCTGCAAGGCACGACCGCGGGTGCTCGGGTTTCTGCCGACTGACTTCAACTTCCACCATGTTCTCTTCGCCTGTTACCCGACAAAAGTGCAGCCACATCGCTGCTTTGCCCTCACCCAAACCAAAACCAGCTTGTGGCAGTACTATAGACCAGGTGTCGTTCTTGTATCGCGTCCAGGTATCTGTTGTGTTGCGCCTGAAGCCTCCCATACGAAGCTTCCGTATATGTTGGTAGGCATAGGGATCGAGCATTCTTGCCGACATTGGATGCCACCGCCGTGGCACAAAGAAATAGCTGTGGGGTCGAAGACTAGATTGATACATTGAACGTATCTCCGCATGAACTTTCTGGCACGTAGCAAGCAGGCCGCTTCCTTTAGGCAGGCGAGCTGTCCAGATGTTGATGTATCCTCCATGCTTTCGGAGGTCAGCATGCTTGCTGTACGGTTTAAACTGGCTGCTAGGGAGTGTAGGAAGAGTTGGGTCAGAATATGACATGCGTTCATCCTGCTGCAAGGCTTGCGACCAGAGCTCAGCAGCATCTTCGGCGAAGACTTGCTCGTAAATCATGTTCCTGATCTCCGGAGGGAAGCGAAAGAAGCATGTGCCACTGAATGATTGCTGTATCTCGATAGATGAGATAGGACCAGTTCTTACGGGTGATGAACATGACCTTTGTCGCCGTGTCCACTTTTGAGAATGCATCGAACTCGTCCTGGCTAAAGAAGCAGGTTCCTGCGGCTTGGGGAATATGGCAGGTTGGGTGCACCAGCTGTAGAGTGCTTTGCACCAGCCTTGATGATCGACGAAAGAGCACCACCGGTCCGCCAGCGATGATGTGGCAACACCGTCGGTCTCCTGGGCGGTCTCCCGGTCACTGGTATCCAGCACGTTCGCGGTTTCTAGCATGTCGATTTTTGTGCCGACAGCATGGATGGGTGACATGTCAGAACCCGCCTTTTGCTGTAGAGAAGGTGAATGTTAGAAGAGTCGGCATGTGGCGGATATCAAGTGAAAAAGATGTAGGATGTCAGTCGGCATGCGGCGGAAGAAACCAGTGAGTTGTGTATGACTGGTCTCAAGAGTCATGGCTCGACCACATTCAACCACATTCTGCGTTGGATCATGTTACCAAAATGTGCAACGACAGGTCCTATCGAAAAAAAGATCGTAAGACATTTATTATATATACACATTACACAAAAAGCGCTAATCACTCTCCCACCCAGCACCCTCGAAAATTATGATCCTCTCCAACTTATGTTGTTTGATTGTTGTAACCTAGCGTCTGCTTCGCGGTATTGACCATTGTACGCAGCTGAGTTCTCTCAGCAGGTGACGGCTCTGTTCCATTGATATCAGTAATATCTCTCCAATGCAATGGGGGGCCGCCGGAATTAGCAGCGCGAATACGCATTCCCGCCTGGGAAGACAGAAGGCCTTGCGGAATTCCTGTGGTAAATCCAGCTGCCGTGAGCTCCGTCGCGAAAACACGATTGAAGATTGCAAGCCGCTGCGCATTCGTGAGATCTGGGTTCTGTCGATCGTACAAAAGATAGACAACGTATCGCATGCGGCTTGTCCAAGCGAGCCGTGGACCTGGACCACGCGGTCCTCTGACGACACGCCCTGTTGCAACACGCCCTATGGCAGCTGGAACAGCCGGTCCCGCAGCAGGTGCGGAAGGAGGTCCTGGTAGAGGCGCCTGTTGCTGAGGGACAAAAGCAGGTGACGGGACATACATACCGGGAGGGACCTGGTACAACTGAAGTGGGGCATATGCAGGTGCGTAGTTTTGCGCTGCTTGCTGCGGCGGTGGGCCAAGACCAGGTGCAAATCTTCGCAATGGATTCTGCTGTGGTGGAGGATAACCAGGTGCTGGATGCTGCATTTGACCAAACTGCTGCGCGGCACCGTAACCAGGTGCGGGATATGCCGGCCACTGAGCCTGGGGCTGGTTTGGCTGCTGCTGCTGCTGCTGTAGTTGATTATACGGGTTGATAAAAAGTGGAACAAGCCCTTGGGCCTGGGGCTGGGGTGGCTGCTGCTGTGGTTGATTATATGCACCTCTATACTCTACATGGACACTGATACCAGGAGGTTGCGGATGGGTTGCTAGCAGCCGCGGGTCTATATCTTGATACTGGCCTGGTAGTTGCTGCTGCGGCGAATACGGGAAACCAACTGGTAGTATTGTACCATATGGAGAAGCTTGGAGCGGCTGTTGTCCAAGTTGTCCAGAATTCATAGGCGGTGTTATCGGTGCTTGCTGCTGTTGTCCAAAGTTCATGGGCGGTGTTGTTGGTGCTTGCTGCTGTTGACCATTGTCGCCGCTATTGCTGCCGTCGGCACTGTCGCCGGCATTATTGACATTAGGGGGCTGATCGGCCATTGGTTCGAAGATGGGGGTTGCTAAGCGGTCGAAAGACAGTTACCTTATATGTGTTGTCAGAGAGGCGAAGACAAAGTGTTCGACCAGACCAAAGTTGTATAGACAGTCTATAAGGGAGCAGCGACGCTGCTGAAAGGCACGTTCACGTTTCCGGTAGACCTCTCCTTCATATTGTCAGCGGCCGGAGTTGGAGGTGAATAGAGACAAAGGCGCTTGACAGCTCCCTGACAGTCTTTTTGCGGAGGCGACAACAAAGGTTTGAAATTTCAAGACAAAGCAGCTTCGATTGTCGTGGTCTGTGTGGTCTTCGGTGCCGCTTGTCAGAACGAATTCTGGTAATGGAGCGCTCCAATGGTGCCAACAAACCGTGAGCAAATCCATTTCAAGACCTGGAAGCAGGATTTTGACTCTAAGGCTGATCGCCCCGCGCCTGGTCTCCAATGCTGAACTACTGCCCATCTCAGCCTTCGCCTCCTAGGAGCCTCAGGATTGAGACAAATACAGAGGCATGAGTGCGGTGAACAGACTGCAAGATGAGCAAGACACCGGCGATCTGCCTTGCTAGGTTCGGTGTTACTGTGGGATAGTCTGAGGGCAATAGTCTGAAGACCACTGCCTCAGTGATGGCTCGACATGTCTCGGTTGTGGTCAGTCTCCCAGAGCTTGCGTCAAAGCGAATCACTTATAGTTTCGCGATTCCGAAGCCAGTAGTTCGTGCTCGTCCAAGCATGCCTTTGGAGATGTTGCGTAGGCAGGTGACACCCATCAAGGCCATCGTCCTCGACAATTCCCTTTCAAGAATGTTGAGCACCTCTTCTACGCCTCTTTGACCGTTCCAAGCCAGTCCCCAAAGCGCACTCCTCCCTATCAGGCACATATCTGCGCCCAGAGCAATTGCCTTGAACACGTCACTTCCACGAGTGATTCCTCCATCAAAGATGACTGGGATCCTTCGTTGAACGATTTCAGCGATCTCGGGCAACATCTCTAGTGTGGAGGGAACGCCATCAAGCTGTCGGCCTCCGTGATTGGAAACAATGATTGCATCAACATTGGCCTCGACCGCACGCTGCGCATCTTCGGCTGTCATGATGCCTTTCAGAATGATCTTCATCTTCGTTTTCGAGCGTAACCAGGGTATGGCATCATCCCACGTCAGACTTGCATTCACCAATGTGTCTTTGTGTTCGCGAAAGACGCTTTGGTACTCCGCGGCAGATCTCGCATGGAGCAAGAGTGCAGCCTTGGATACACCACCCGAAGATCGAGCTGCAGCGTTGTCCATGACAATCTCCTCGGGCAAAACCAATGGCTTCCTCCGTTCATGAAGACGATTACCGAGAATTGGAGTGTCCACGGTCAGAACAATCGCCTCATAGCCCGCGCTTTCCGCACGCTCTATCAGTCTCAAGGTCAAGTCTCGGGAGCCAAGGAAGTAGAGCTGGAACCATGGCTTCGGATACTGCTGGCCTTGGTCAGGCAGTACAGCAGCAATGTCCTCGAGAGATGTGGTTGCGTTGGAAGAGAGGATCACATTGGTGCCACATTTGGACGCGGCTCGTGCCACGCCCGACTCTCCTTCGCCACCGGCCAGTTTTTGATATGCACTTGGAGCGATGGCAATCGGGATGCTGTAGTGCTTGCCGAACAAAGTGGTGCTGGTATCAACAGCGGTGACATCTCGCAGTACGGTAGGGCGGAAGAGAAGTCTGGAAGGGAAGATTCAGTATATCATATACAATGCTGTGCTTTGAGAGGAGATACTCTTGATATATTGACTCATTTCGTCGCAGAGTCTGTTCCTCATCAGCACCAGTGATATAATAGTCCCACACATCCGGCTTGAGTCGTGTTTGTGCAATCTCCTTGATCTCTGCCACCGTTATGGGATCCAGGGCTTTTGAGATTGGACGATGCATTGCGTCAGTTGGCCAGGAGGAGCAGCAGCAGCACCAAGTGATGTTGAATAATACATAATGTGTCCAGCTCCAGGACGATGGATACATTTTGTAGAAAAGTGCTCGGCGTTCTGACATGGATGCCATTGATGCCGACATCGGTCTCTGTGTCGGGATTTGGTGCCCAAAATGGCTTTGCCGATGTTTTTTTGCTCGACGGAATCACGAACCCGCAGTCGTAACACTTATCCGCAGCCTTTTCATCGGACGGACCTTCCTTTTGGAAGTGAGACCATGAAATCCGCAGGCCTGTCGTTGTGAGGATCCCTGGCAATCAGAGTGGTGGCGACGGAGGATATGTAAGCTGAGAAGATGTCGAAGAACAAGAACATCGCTCCGAAGTAGTAGAAAGACACATGAAAGAACAGAAAGCAACACACGTCAAACAACACCATACAATACATCCAACTCCCTTCTCCAATCATATACTATCCCAAGACCTGTCCTTTCCATCTGCCATGTGTCATCTCAAAACGCCCCACCCTCACTCATCATCCCAGATTTACTACTCAACCTCGACCGACTCCTCATGGGATCATCAATCTCCATGGCACCACTCATGACCCTCACAACCTTCTTCCCCTTGCCCTGATCATTCCTCACCAGGACCTGCGCAGGACAAACCACAATTTCCTCCTCTCCCTCCCCGATATCGTCACCTTTCTTCACCACCAGCGGGAACAACACAATCTTAACAACAGCATGTTCCGCCGCAAGCTCCTCATTCGAGCTGAAAAATCCAGACCGCTCATTCATCAAAGAGGCATTGAAGTGCACCTTTCGCACCAGGTCACCATTCGTATCGTATTCCGGCTGCAGAGGCGGCAGCATGATATACTCTGCTCGTTGGCAGCGCATTTCGATGGAGAGATCCACCGCAACGCGAATGACCCTCTGCAGAGACGCAAGAAGCTGCTGCTCCTGCTCTCTGGGGGGAGGCAAAAGCGAGCACAGAACTCCAAAAATCTCAATCGCAACAGCCTCTGTATCCATGGCACACTGGCTTGCAAAATTCGGTCGCTTGGAGAGCAGGGTGAGAGTGGTGGCACGCCAATGAGCAACAGCCCTCGGCGGTCCAACATCACTCAGCAGTTTTTCCAGCGCTTTGAGCTTCTGCCTCTGCTCGCGATCCATGCCGAAGAGGTAGCGAGTGAAGATGTATTCCCACACCATGGTCATGACCACAGACATGAAAACATCTCTTCTTCTTACTCTTTCGCTCAGAAGTTTGTCTACATCAGAGCCATCCAGAACAGCGTTATCAAGACGTGCCTCCAGCTTGTCGTCGTTGAGCTCAGTTGACAGCCGGCACACGCGATTGTCGGAAAGCTTCGAAAAGCGAAGCACCCACTGCTGAACATGTTGACAGAGTTTTTGACAGGATCCATCAAAGTAATCTTCGTCTCGCTGAAGGAGGAAATCGCTGGAGTTGGAAGACTGGATCTGCACTTGTAAAGCCCGGATCTGTTCAGTGGCAATGTCGAGCTGTTCCCGCAGACGCAAGATTTCAGCATTCTTGTCAGCAAGCGCAGTGGCAATCTCAGCTTCCAGGATGTCCTTCATGCCGGAGGTGATTCTACCGTGCTCCTGTTGCATGGCCTCGAGGTTGCGAGTAGCTGACTGCCATTGCTCGTGTGCTTGCGCATGTTCTGCTTGGAGCGTCGCATACCGGCCATTCGTATCGTCAACCAGGTTCCGGTTAGCTTCCGTAAGACCATTATTCATCTCGGAGAGACGAGCGATTTCTTCTTGCATGGGCTGCAGCATGGCCTTGATTTGATTAATCTCAGCATCTTTGGCTTGCAGGTCAAGTTCGCGCTGTTGCAACGTTTCCACCAAGTTCTGGTCATTGACAACATATCGTGACGCATCGTGCGAATGCCGTGCTTCTTGGAGTGCACGGTTTTCGGCTACAAGAGAATCAAGTCGAGACTCGAGCTCGTTGATGTGCATGCTCTGTCGCTTTCGCACGCTTGGCGGTCGCGTCGGTGAGACATGCGACTCAGCTGCGTCGCCGTAGCCCGTCTGCGCATCGTCAGTGTCAATATCATCATCAATATATTGGAGAGAACTTACAAAGACATCACTCATATCTGCGGCGCGCGAGGCGCTTCCGACGTTTAGTTCATCATCGTTGAGCGGAGGTGTCGGCGGAGCTTCGAATGGGATTGTTGTGGGTGCAGAGCCGCTAACGGACGATCCCGTTTCGCCCCGCCGGCTCGCAGCCCGAAGATCACCTGACAGGTTGATGCGTCGCAGAGAAGGCGTCGAGCTGTGGTTGCTCGTGTTGCTGTTGCGGCTGAACGACCGCAATTCTGGAGGAAAACGACCATATGTCCCGCTGTGAGCTGATCGATTGCTCATTGCGCTGGGTGATCGCATATCGGGCATGATGGCCTTGCGTGCCATGGAACGATCGATGTTGACAGTGTCATTTTCCTCGTCTACTGCCGGCCATGACAACCGCTTGATGATGTCGTCTGTTGACAGTGGATTGCTAGCTGCTCTGACAGCTCCTCCCATGGACATTGGTTCGGGCACCCGGATCTCTGGTGAGAGTGTGTGTTGTCTGTGGCGAACACCTTCGATGCTCTTCGGCGTTTCGCTTCGCTTGGTGAGCTTGTTCTGCTCAGGACCGCCAACATCGGATACTCCCTTGCTTCGTTTGCTCGATTGATTCTCCTCCGCAATCGAACGCAATGGAGTTCTTGGGCTGAGCGGTCCTCCAGCACTTGTGGGCGAAAAGAGAGGTTGCTCCTGGGTAGCATCACTTCTCGAGGCAGAGTAGTCACGCGGAGTCGCCTTTACCTTTCGATCTTCAGAATCGGTGTCTGTTCTTGTCTTGGAATAGCCCGAAGTATCTGACTTTTGGCTGGAAGTCGCCGGATCGTAAGGTTGAGGTTGAGAAGAAGATCCCGTCGATGCTACAAGATTGTCAGGAGGAGACTGGAATAAGTATGACGTTCGGTTCTTACTGGTCGGAAGCAGAGGAGTCTCAGCGATGGGCGTTCTCGTGTCGGCGGAGAAAGGATGGTCGTTGTTGGATGTCGAAGCGCGCTGCTCGGGCGTCTTGACGTTCCACTCCTCGTCTGGAGTAGATCCGGTGGAGATATGAAGTGGTTCCAGTGACCTCCGATTTCTCAAGCTCTCACGGGACGGATTCGGTCGTACATCTCCCGGAAGCTCACGACTTGATCGTTCCGAATGAATCTTTGAACGATTCGCTTCCTCATACCCGCTGTCACGAATAGGTTGGTGCTCTGAGTTCTCTTGTAGGGAATCAAACGACCATCCAGGTCCGCTCGATGCTTTTGCGGAACGATTGTGCTTGTCGCGCATCGCAATCGTTTCAGCAGCTAAGCCAGCAACACCCGCAGCAGCCATACCAATTACTTCCGGATTATCAGCCTCTGGATGAGGAAGGTCCCTGCCCACAGCGACTGGAAGGGATTGAGAGATTTCAGATGTGTGCAAGAAGCCATCGGGTCCAGTCTTCTCGGCGGGCATGACTCGGTCATTCTGTGAAACAGTTCCAAACATGCCTCGTGACCGGGCTTCGCTATCCGATGCAGCAGCCGACTTCTCAGCATCCATAGCGCTCTCGGGGTTGTCGGATGAGCCGTCAGTCTTGCCTCCAGCCTTCAATTTCTTCTGCTTGCGCTTGTTCTTCTTGTACGCTTTGTAAGCCTTGTCCATCTCGTCCACGTCCATCTCGCCGTCTCCTACCATTGCCGGACGATTTGCAGGCTGGTCAAGGTCGCGAGCGTTATCATCGTGTGCTTCAGCTGGCAAACCGGTTTGCTTTGGTTCTCGAACTTCGGACAAAGTGTCTGTTGGCTCTGCGGGAATGTCCTGCGTAGTCTCCCGGTGGTCAGCCTGCTGATGCTCGGCATCTGGTACCGTCGTCTCTGGTGCAGCAGCCCCAACTGCAACATCCTCAGCGCCACCAGTCCCCTTCTTGCTTTTCTTGCTCTTCTTCTTCTTTGATGTCGCAAACGAGAACTCTGGTTCGTCATCATTGACGTCCTTGGCTGAATCATCATTGTTCGAGGCCAGTGCCTTCTCCAGCAAAGATGGATCGAAGCCCGTCCCTTTCAAGCTTTGACTGATCGTATCATTGAAATCATCTGCAGGTGGTTGGTCGTCTACCGCCGTTGGATCTAAAGGTGCTGTCTCGTGGGCTGGAGGCTGCTCAATCTCACGGGACTTGCCCTTCTTGCCCTTCTTTCGCTTGCTGGTAGTCGTGGAGAACGACTCTTCGGGATCAGCTTCAGGAAGGGCACCAGGAGGGGAGGCTCTTCGGTGGAAGACCGGATCGTCAATGACCATGTTCGGATCAAAGCCGCTGCCTGCAAGTCCTGCTGCCAATGTTGCGGCGAAATCGATATCTTGAGCAGGCTCCGACGCTGTTGGCAGTGTTTCTGTTTCCTGAAATTCTCGCGACTGTTCTTCGTTGCGTGAGGCCGGCAGTTCTTCGTCATGGCTTGGCAGCTCGTCAAGTGGCCTGTCCGCAACAGATACATGTAGGTTATCGCCGGGCTCGAGGTCCATTTCATGGCTGGTTGTTGCGGGCTCCGTTGCCTCGTCGGTCTGAACTGCACCAGAATGGCCTTCAACGACCGCATCCTCGAACTGTTGGTGCGCAGGAGCAATCTCTTCTTCCGGTATTGGTGTAGACGAATCACTCTTCTTAGCTTTCTTCTTGTCTTTCTTGCTCTTCTTCGCAGAAGTAGAGCTTGTCCATGTGTCTGCCTCCGGTTCTTCTGTCTGCTGGGCAGTCAATGTTTCTGGAATCTCAGAGGGCGGCTCTTCGGCCGCCACCTCCCTTGTCACTTCTTCCGTAGGCTCCGGAACAGGCTGATCGGGATTTCCAACCTCCTCATCGACAAAGGCAGGAGTGGAAGTCCCGCTCTTCTTTCCCTTCTTCTTGTCCTTCTTCGACTTTTTGGTTGAGAAGCCCGCCCAATCTTCATTTGCCGGCTCCTCAGGCGCATCACTCGAAGGTACGCCTTCTTCTACTGCTCCGGGCTCGGGAATGTTGCCGGCAGTCAAAGATCCCGTCTCGATGCTTTCGAACGCCTGGCCATCTTTCACATCAGCAGGCGTAGAAGACTCGCTCTTCTTTGCCTGCTTCTTGTCCTTCTTTGATTTCTTGGTCGAGAAGCTCGCCCACTCATCCTCCACTGGCTGGTCAGGCTCTGCATTCGTAGCTAGGGTCTCCTCCGCTGCATCGCCCGCGGATTGTTCGCCGACATTGTCTACCACGCCCGCGGGCTCGATTTCAATGGCCACATCAGGTCCATCTTCTCTCGTAACAGACGGCGTGGACAGGCCACTGTTCTTGGTCTTCTTCTTATCCTTCTTCGACTTTTTTGTTGAGAAGCTCTCCCAATCATCCTCCACTGGCTCCCTAAGCTGTGTAGTCAAAGGTTCGCTCTCTACCTTTGACTCAAGCTGGACAACTTCACCGACACCGTCCGCGACAACCGCAGGCTCTATATCGACAGTCTGAATAGGCTCCTCGTCTTGAGCGACCGTCGGCGTAGATGATCCACTCTTCTTGGCCTTCTTCTTGTCTTTCTTGGACTTCTTGGTCGAGAAACTAGCCAACTCGTCAATTTCTGCTGGCTCTTCAGGCTGTGTACTGTCGGGCAAGACCTCTTCGATCGGTACAGATTCAGGGACGTCATCCGCAGCAGCCACAGGATCCATTTCGAAAGCTTCGGCAGCCTCCTCGTCTTTCGTGACAATAGGCGTAGACGAGCCACTCTGCTTGACCTTCTTCTTGTCCTTTTTAGACTTCTTGGTTGAGAAGCTCGCCCACTCATCCTCTTCCACCGGCTTAGGCGTGCCCGCTGTCTCGTCCTCTGCCTCGGGCTTGGGTATATCAAGGGTGTTGTCCGGCAGCGGCTTGGCTTTGTCGCCCTCTGCTAAGCCCTCCTGGTCTCCGGCGGTCGTCGAAGCAGAGACTGCACTCTTCTTGGCTTTCTTCTTGTCCTTCTTTGATCGCTTGGTCGAGAAACTTCCCCATTCCTCCTCGGGCTCGGCCAGCGTGGTTTCAGCAGCCGGCACATCAGTAGGCGCCGCCTCACCAACATCGAGCGATTGACTGTTCTCGTTCTCAACTGCTTCAACTGCTGGCTCCGCGGTGGCCGCTCTTTCAGCAGCTCCAGTTTCTTCCCACGAGTCCAGCGTAGAAGCACGGCTATTCTTTCCCTTCTTCTTGTCTTTTTTGGAGGGCTTCGCAGCGAACGAGTCGAGGTCTGCTACGTGCTCTTCTGCACTGGGAATGACCTCCGAAACATCGCGGGCTTCCAAAGCTGGCATGGCGCTGCCGTCAAAGTCCGCCTCGGCTTCGCGATCCTCAACACTGTCAGCTGAGGTCTCATTCGAGCCATCTCTCTCAACGCCCTGTTCTTGAGACTCCGATCTTTCAGCCTCGTCCTTTGGCAGACCTTCAGCGTCCACAGGCGCCGCTTCCTCTTCTCTCCGCTGCTCCAATTCGCCTTGATTATCACCGTCGTGCGCATCACTCTTGAACAAAGAAGCCGCAGCCGCAGCGGCAGCGGCAATCCCACCAGAAGCAAGAATTGTATCCGCAACGTTGGCAAGACCACCGAAGACAGACTTTTTAGGTTCAACCGCCCCTGGTTGAGGCGTCTCGGGTGCTGGTTCCTCATCGTCCCATACTTGCTTGTTCTTCCTGTTCTTTTTTGCTTTCTTGCCTTTGGCGGGGAGCGCCCATGCATCGTCGGCTGTGGCTTCTTGCGGCTCTGTCACAGCCACCTCTGCGGGTATCTCTGAGGAACCGTGTTCATTGATGCCTTGCAAAGGCTCGTCGGCTGGATGCGGCGTAGACGAACCAGCAACGTCTGCCGGTCTTGGGTCGACTTCTTCATCCAGTGCGGTTCCTTCATCATCCGGAGAACTCTTGTTTTCCTTGCCCTTCTTCGACTTTTTGCCTGTGGCGGGAAACGCCCATGTGTCGTCGGCTTCGGCCTCTGGCGGTGCTGGCTCCTCTCCTGGGGACGGTTTCGAGGAGCCCTCCTCGGTGAGTCCTTGTGCGAGGTAGTCGGTGAGATTGTCCGCAGGCACATCAGCGACGGCAGGCAAGTCAGACGTGTGTTCCTCTCGAGGCGCTTCTTCCCAGGCTTCCTTGTTCTTTTTCGCCTTCTTTCCCTTCTTACCTTTCGCAGGAAGTGCCCACTCATCCTCAGCCTGGGCGGCTTCAGAAGCTTGATGCGCTTCTGCCGGGGGAGCACTCGAGGAGCCTGCGTTGGTCAAGTCTGGTGAGAATTCTGTGTTGTCAAGCTCTGAAATGTTGGGCGTGGGTTCAGCATCGTTAAAGACAGCCTGCTTTCCCTTTTTGCCTTTCTTGCCTTTCTTTCCACTGGCAGATGGGGCCCAAACGTCAACATCGTCTGTCTGGGTAGGTTCCTGGGACTCAGAAGGCACAGCAGAATCCATGTTTTCCGGCTGCTCTGGCTGATTCAGATCACGGTTGGCAGATTCGTCTTCAATTGCTGGGGTGGGTGCGGAGAAATCTTCCTTCTTGGCTTTCTTTCCTTTCTTGTCCTTTTTCTTGCCAGTCTTTGGTGCGAACCAAGCCGAATCGTCTTGCGATGGAGTCTCCTGCTCTGTCTCTGCCGGCGGGGCAGAGTCTTCGTCTACGGCGGTGTCTTGTACTGGCATAACTTCCTCGGGTGGCGGCTCCGAGACAGACTTCAAGTTGTCGGCGTGTGGCGATTCATTCTGTGGTGCTGGCTCGAGTGAGGATTCTTGTTGTTGCTGCTCCTCCATTTCCTCGGCCCACGAGCCCGGAACATGCTCCACCTGGACTTCCACCCCACGTGCGGTGGTGTCTTCATCAGCAGGAGCACTTTCTAGACCGTGTGACTCTGCTATCGGCTCTTCAGGTGAATCTTGGCCTGGTTCTTCATTGACATGTGAATTCGTGGACCAAGGATCGGTAGTCTCGGTCTCAGCGGCGGTAGTGGTCGTTCCTGACTTGTTGCCTTTCTTGCCCTTGTCCTTCTTCTTCTTCTTGGTGGAAGACGAAGGAAGCTCCCACATGTCGGTTCCATGTTCATCGGCAGTGTTGGTTCCTGTCACAGGGTTGGCGTCAATCGGCAGCGCTGCATCCTCCAGAGCATCACGCGACGCTGGCACTTCATCGTCAATTGCGGTATTTGGCACATCGTCGGTCTGGCTCTCGATCGGGGTCTCCATGGTCGACGTAATGGTCTCAGACGTGGACATGGATTTCTTGCCTTTTTTGCCCTTTTTCTTGCTCGTCGGCAATTCCCACGCACAATCTGCTTCTTCGGCCATTGGCTCTTCACTGGCATTGGTGTGGGCAGGTTCAAGATCCGCTGAAGGTGGAACTTCATTCGCTTCTTGCGAAGTGGGAGTATTCCCCGCTTCCTTCTCCACCATCTCATTCACATCAACATCCACCGCCGGCACCTCGAACTCGACGGACGAGCCTTTGTCTTTCTTTCCCTTCTTGCCCTTCTTCTTTGAACTCGATGACCACGAGAAGTCGTTCATCTCTTCAGTCGGATCAGCTTGTTCATCAGGTTGCGCATCCGCTGCAGCTGGCTCCTGGACAACCGGAGCGGACTCCACCGTGTTGCCCTCATCCACAGCGTCAACATGAGACTCAACGGGCGCGGCGGGCGCTTCCGGGGCAGGCTCATCTTCGGCGATGGACTGGTTTCTCTTGTTCTTTTTGCCCTTCTTTTTCGAGCCAGAGGACCATGCAAAGTCATCTTGTGATACGGAATCTGGGATAGATGGCTCCGCAGAGGTCAAATTGGGTTGATCGGCTGACTGCATGGCGGGAAACGTATCGTCAGGAGAAAGAATATCGGGCTCAACGCTTGTCTGAGGCTCATCTGTCGCGAAAGCGGACTCAGAAAGGGACTGGTTTCTCTTGCCTTTTTTCCCTTTCTTCTTGGAACCCAAACTCCAAGCAAACTCATCCTGGGGCACTTCCGCAGTGTTGACAGGTTCTTCGACAGCTACGTCTGGCGCGGCAGTTGCCTCCACTTCATGATGTGGCTTATGCACAGTCGGAACGGACGACTCGTCTACTGCTCGAGGCTCTTCCTGCAAAGGCGCCACTTCACTCACAGACTGTCCCTTCTTGCCTTTCTTGCCCTTTTTCTTTGAACCAGAAGTCCATGAGAACTCATCTTCTGGCTCGACCACTGCCGCAGCAGGCTCCTCAGCAGGCTCCGTAGCGGAAGGCGATTCATCTGCACGCAGGATCGCGGGATCCTCCTTTGTCTGCGGCTCTTCTGGGACTGGCGCTGGTTCACTGAAAGACTGGTTCTTTTTGGCTTTCTTGCACTTCTTCTTCGATCCAGAAGCCCATCCGAGCTCATCGACTTCGGCCGCTGGAGTCTCCGATCGCTCATCGGCCAGGGCATCTAAGAAAGAGCTATCGGCAGGCGCAGTGCTTGACTCGATGTCTCGGCTGATGGAGGGCTCGTCTTTGGGCTGTCCGTCTTCCAGAGTAAGTGCCGCTTCAGAGCCCGAGTTCGGGCCTTTCTTATTCTTCTTGCCCTTCTTACCGGTGGGTGCCCAGTCATCTTCATCTTGAGGAACATCGGCCGGCATTTCACTAGACTCCACGTCTACTGGCGGAGTGTCAATAGCCTCCGCAGCCAAGGACTGCTCCTGAGATGTCGACTCTCCGGCGGATGGCGCGATTTCCTCGGTCGCAGGTACGGGCTCTTCAATAGGAGTTGTCGTGTCAGAAATAGACTTCCTCCCTTTCTTGTCCTTCTTGCCCTTCTTCTTACTGACTGAAGCCCATTCATCTTCATCTCGCGCCTCATCAGTCGGCACAGGAGCATCGGCAGAGTCCTGCTCAGCAACTGACACAGTCTCAGCAGGCTCCGCAGTATCCTTCGCACCCGCTAGAGTCTCATCGTTCCCATTCACGGATGAGGATTGTTCAGTAGCGGCAGTCGGAGAAGGCGGCATCGCAGAAGAAATCGACTTCCTTCCCTTCTTCCCACCTTTCTTCCCAATCGATGGCTTCCTCGCACTCAGCATGTTCGCATAATTCTCATCCTTTGGTCTCTCGCGATTCGCCTCAGCAACTCTGGCAGCCTCAGCGGCTTCCTTCGCTTTCCGGCGCTTTTCCCTCTCGAGTGCAAGAGGATCGTCCATCTCGCCAAAAGCATCCAGATCCTCTGTCATGCGGGACGGCTCTTCCAAGGAAGGATCCGAAGGGCCAAAGAAATCGTCCGTCTCGGGGATAACGTCGGCCTCGTCATCAAATGGGTCGATGCTGGATTCCCCTTTGCTTTGGTCCAGGACCATGGGCTGCGAGTCGAGAGCAGGAAAGGGCTGTGTATTTCCTGCCTCGATATCGTTCGCAGTGGTGTCTGTGACTTCACTTTCCGGATCGAGAATCTCGTTGGGTTCTGCAGGCAGTGGAACATCTTCAGAAGCCTCACGATCAAGAGGCATTCCAGCAGAAACGTTCTCGACATTGACCGAATCAGCACTCTTCGAATTTGGCTCAACTTGCGGCTCCTCTTTGGTCTCCAGATCCGCGTCGACATCCTGCTCTGGCTCCCAGGATGATGCCTGGCGATTCTTCTTCTTCTTGTCCTTTTTGCTTTGCTTGCGAGATAGGCTTGGAGCCGGCCCTTCCTCAAGGCTAGGCTGAGCAGAATCGCTGGCTTCTTTTGCAGGCTCTGCAGTGTCAACCTCGACTGGCGTCTCTACAAGCTGCTCCGGGGAGGCATCATCGACTGTCGTGGACGAAGCCGGTTCTGGTTCTGGTTCCCATATTTGCGACTGCCGATTCTTCTTCTTGTCCTTTTTGCTCTGCTTGCGCGAGAGATGAGGGGCTGTGGATTCGAGTCCTGTCTCGCCTGGAGCAATTTGAACAGCCGGCACGGGCTCAGTATCTTCGGCCTCAGTAGCTTCAACTGGCTGCCCTTCAATGGTCTGAGGCTCCTCAACGACCGGGGACTCCTCCGCGTCCACGAATTCGTCCCGTGGCTCCGCCGCGGCCTCTGTATCCACCCAGTCGAAGCTTTTCTTCTGTTTCTTCCCCTTCTTGCTCTTCTTGGTCGAAACAGGCGCAAAGTCATCCTCACTGGCAGATTTCTCGGACCCCAGCGGGCCTGCCACAGCCGCTCCAGCCGCAGCCGCAGCGACAGCGCCTCCGACCAGCTTTCCCTTGGACGCTGACTCTTCTTCGGCCTTCGGCTGGGAGTCTGGCAAATCATGCCCTTCTTCAGCGTCCACAAACGCAGCATCGTCATCATCTTCAGGCGCCACTTGTACGGAAGCTGTTTCTGGCTCTGGCTCTGGCGCTGGGTCTGGGTCTGACCAATCCATTGTTTGCCTGTTCTTGTTGCCTTTCTTTCCCTCCTTCTTCGATACTGCAGGAGAGAAGTCGTCCGAACCTGGTTCGCGGGCAAGATCGTCTAGGGGATTGGCCGGGACACTCGCTGAAGATGACGCCGGAGCTTGTTCGGTTGGCGGAACAGCCTCACTTTCAAAGTGTCCATCGTGTGGCAGATTGGTTTTCTCATTAGCCTCCGGTTCATCCCAAGCTGAGAAGCCCTTCTTTTTGTCCCTCTTAGATTTCTTCTTGGAAGAGGCTGAAAGCACTGGTTCCTCAACAGCAGGGATTGGCTTCGCATCAGATTCAGGCAAAGCTTCTTGGGGTTCTGCGGGTAGTGTTGCTCCCGGTTGGGAAGCTGCATCTTCTTGCGTCTCCGGCTCATCCCACGCGATGGATTGCCTCTTCTTGTCCTTCTTCGACTTCTTTTTGGAGGTCGACGACGGGACAAATGGCTCTCCGGTGGCAGGTGATGGCTCCGGCTCAGACATGTGCTTTGATTCTTCGAAATTGGTAGTTCCAACTTGATCTGCTTCTTGTGCAACTGGAGTCGGCTCTTCTTGCTCGTCCCATGCAGACAACCTCTTTTTCTTGTCCTTCTTTGATTTCTTGGAGGAAGAAGCAGAAACAAACTCTTCGGCGGAGGGAACTGGTTCGTCAACAGATTCGTGTGTGGTTGCTTCGGTGTCTGCTGTGTCCAACGGCTCGAGTTGCTCTGGCATTGAATTCTCCTCAACAAGCTCTGCCTCATTCCAAACGGAGGACTTCTGCCTCTGCTTGTCTTTCTTTGACTTCTTGGAGGACGAAGCAGGAGCGAAGTCTTCTTCGGTGGACGGTTTCGTTTCGTCGACAATCTCGCGCATCGGTGCATCAGCATCAGCTGCTACCGATAAAGCGGCTTGGCCTGGCAGCGAGTTCGGCTCCTCGAGCGGTTCTGTCTCATCCCAAGCGAAAGACTTCTGCTTTTTCTTATCCTTCTTGGACTTCTGGGTCAGAGAGGAGGCAGCCGCTTCTTCGGCGGCAGAAATTGGCTCGTCCACAATGTCAAGCGCTGGCTCTTGGACCGGTGCTGACTCTGACTCGGGTTCTGGTTCGGACCATAGCGAGCCTTTCTGCTTCTTACTCTTCTTGTCTTTCTTGCTCTGCTTCTTGCTTGAAGAGACTACAGTGAGTCCTTCGAGTTGATCCTCGGATTTGGTGCTAATGTTGGCTGGTGTGTGCGACTCCTCAATGTCGACCGCACGGCCGGTTTCTGGATCTGGCTGCACTTTGCCAGAATGCTCTGACATGACAGACCGGAAAACCTCTGCCTGCGAATCGTGCCAGCCGCCGGAAGGTCCCTGAGCAAGGTTGTTGAAGTCAGACGTCTCAAAAGTGATATTGGCAGCTGGTGCACTATCAGCTGGCGTCTTCTCCTGCTCAGGCTCGATCGCCTCTCCGGACACTTCAGGCATCCGCTCCTCCGCGGACTGGCCTTCGATTGCATCGCCCGTGACTGCTGGAGACTCTTCAAACACCTGGGCATCGTCGGAGCTCGACACCACTGGGGCCTGTTCGTCCTCAAAAAGAGAAACCGACTTGTTCTTCTTCTTCGACTTCTTCGACAACTTGCGGGTCAACTGCGGAGCTACCTTGATCTCTGCAGTCTCGGAGGGAGCATCTTCTGCCCCTGCAGCAGCGACTCGCTCTTCCACTACGAGTGGCGCGGGCTCGGCTTTGGCTGTGGGAATCTTGTAAGAGGCCGAAGGACGCTCATTTTTCTGCTCAAGCTGGTCTCTGGCTGTGGTATCGTCAACATCGCGGGTTGCTGTGGATTTAGGTTCGGAATCTGGCGGCTTGTCATCCTGCAAAAGATGAGGAGCCGGTTCTGGAATCCGACCTAACTGTTCTTGCGGTTCCACACGATCGTTGAAAACTGGCATCGTGTGAGCAGCAGCAGAAGCGAAGACGCTCTGCGACTCAGGTTGCTCGGCAGCATCGACAGCAACTGGATTGTCCAAGACAGCGGACTGTACAGCATGCCCAGGCTCTTCCTCGTCCTGCCACTGCAGTTTCTTCGCTATCTTCTTGCCTTTCTTACTTTTCAGCGAGCTCTTGCGCGACAAGGGCGCTGGTCTGCTCTCGACTGTAGCCACATCAGTAGGCACGTCGGGAGAAGGCTTCTCAGCCGGTTCGAAGTCGTTCAATTCTCGTTCTGCGCTGGATGCATCCTCATTGACACGCTCGGGAGATCTTTGCCTCAGCTCTCCAGCGGCATATACAGCAGCTGTGCCAACTACTGCCGCAGCAGCAGCAATCTTGACGCCATCATTGTCGACATGCTGTTCAGCCTTTGGCGGGGACACCGATCGACTCCTGGGAAGCGGCGCAGCATTCTCACTGACTTCACGTGCCTGCTCCTCCCTGGCAAAGTCCTCCCAGGTGTAGAACTGCGGCTCTTGTCTGGCATGACGCTCCGGAGCAGAATGAAGGAAAGGCTGGTTCTGGGCTTCACTGGCTTTGGGAGTTGTCTCCTTGGAGCCCAAGACATCACTGTGATCCTCTCTCCACTTCTGTGCTCCTTCGATATCCAGCTGAAGCTTTTTCCTGTCATGACCCGGCGACTCAGGCTCTTCAACGGCAGACTCGTAAGCGTCACTCAGGTGAACACTAGACGCACGACTAGATGGCCCGCTGGAGGGCAGGCTGGGCAGCGCATCTTCGACCTCCGGCGTCTTACGATTCCGCTCTACCAGATACAGAGGTTTGATTTCCGTAGACCGAGGTCGGTCTTGGCGAGACTTGCGCGCTGAGGCAGGGGAACCGGGAGTTGAGATCGGAGAAGGAGCACCAGGCGAGCTGAAGCTCGTTGAGCGTTCTTTCGCATGGGCTGCCGATGGAGTCAAGGGAGCGTGGCCAAGAAATCTCAAAGGCACTGCGGTAGAAGAAGCTGCTCTGTGCGACGATCCTGGTCGTGGAGAAAAGCTCTCGGTAGAAGCCAAAGGCGTCTCTGATAATAACACCTCATGCCTAGGCCATTCACTCCCATGCGCATTCTTCACCGTTTCAGCATCAAGTCCAGCCTGAACAGGGGTGCCGACTCCCTGCACACTGTTGACTGGACTAATTGTAGATGCTGGGACATCAACGGGTAGAGGCGGCGTATCCTCTACCCGCATCCCTAAAAAAGACTGATCCTCGTCCGTCTTCCTGCGACTCCGGTGGCCACTTTCGCTGCGGCTCTCCTGGCGCGAGATGCTTCTGCTGTCATCGCCCGACTTTCTACGATGGTGATGTCTCTTCTCACTAGCATCATCGTCATCCTGACCGTCGTGAGTACTACGCCGGCGACGCTCTCGGCTTCCTTCTTTGCCTACATCTGAACGATGAGATCTGTGACGAGATTCGGACTTCATGCTGCGTGTGTCATCATCATCGCCATACTCGGATCTTGAACGATGAGATCGGTGGCGGGACTCAGACTTGACACTCTTCGTGTCATCGTCGTCGCCATACTCCGATCGTGAACGATGCCTAGACGACTTTACACTCCTGGTGTCGTCGTCTTCATCGCCAACCTCCGACTCTCTGTGCTTCTTCTTCCTTCTCCTTCTCGCATCCTCGTCCTCATCATCCTTGCTGGAGCGGGAAGGCTCCCGACTACCCTCAGACTTCCTCCCAAACAGCGACCCAAGAATGCCAGTCTTCTTGTCCTTTTTCACGGAAGGCGATTCTTCTTTGTCCCGCTTCGACCGGCTTGACATCACAGATCTGGTATCGTCGTCATCATCTCTCCGAGAACGTCTGGGCTCATCGTCTTCGTGTCGAGATCGCCGCTTGGACTTCTTCGAGCTTCCGTACACATCTGCCGGCTCTGAAGCGGCGACCGACTGCGTTTCATACGCATACGAAGGCTCATCAAAGTAGTCGCTGCCTCTGCGGTCCTCATCACGACGTGAAGGCGTGGGCGCAGAGACTACGGAACGTGCATCATCTGGTGATGTGCGGCGGGAACTTGCACTGGCTTCCTGACGTGAGTCGCCGAAGTAGTCACTCTCACGTCGGTCCGAAGCAGTTGGAGTCGGCTCCCCAGGAGTGCGCTCTGATCGTGAAGTATCACTCTCTTTATCCTTGCCATGGCCATTGGTGTAGGCACTGTCGTCACCGACATCACGATTGTCCGCAGAAGACTTGCCTCCACCAACGTAGTCATCCCAAGCAATCTCAGTGCGCAATGGCGAGCTGACCTCGGGCACGTTGAATTGTGAGCTGTTGCGCTTGCTCTTTTTCTTGTTCTTCTTGGGCTCATTAAACTCTGACCAAGGATCAACTTCCTGAGCAGCGGGTGGCTCCGGTGCAGCAGGTGGTGTACTTGTATCATCGTCGTGAACCTGGTATTGGAAAGGATCGAAAGCAGTCTGAGCGCCAGCCATCTCCTCCTTTGGCGCAGGGGACTCTTGCTCATCGAATCCACCGGGCATGGCGGAAGCCTCAGTGGCTGGATTCTCTGGCTCAACATGTCTGATGTCCCGGTCCAGTGGCTCACCAAGCTTGGCTTTCTTTCCCTTCTTCCCCTTCTTCTTGCCGCCAGAGCTGAAGCCATCGTCTTCGGTGCTATCGAGAAAGCCAGCGGCAGCGGCGATTCCACCAGTTGCCAGAACAGTATCGGCAACGTCCGCGAAGCCACCAAATCCAGACTTCTTGGCTTGCTTCTTTTGTTCTTTCTTGCTCAATGCAGGCTCCTCAACAACGGGTGATGCTTCACGGGAGTAGTTCTCAATCGGCTCAGACTCCTTGTCGTCCCGTGGAAGGCTATCAAGCGAGCTGACAATATCTGCAAAGCCTTGCTTCTTTGCCTTGTCACGCTTCTTTTGCTCTTTCTTTGACAGAGGTGGCTCCCAAGCAGGCTCCTCGGCAGGTTGCATGGCAGTTGGCGATTCTGTTAGTATATCGCGGTCATTCACAGCTTCCGGTTCTGCAACCACGGGTGTTGAAGGCTCGCTGTCAATAATACTAGATCGCTTGGCAGCTTTGTCGCGCTTCTTCTGTTCTTTCTTGGAAAGAGGAGGTTCCCATGCCGCAGATTCATCCACAGCGACTTCTGGTTGAACCTCTTTTGCGGCCTTCTCTCGCTTCTTCTTGTCTTTCTTCGACAGAGGTGGCTCCCATGCAGATTCGCCAGCAACCCCATCGTCTCTGGACGCACCCGCAGAAGCAGCGTCTTCCTCCTGGCGGCCTGTCGAAGATGAAGAGTTCCGCGAAGAATAGGTCTTCTCCAGATCATCCTCAAAACCTCCAGGGATATGCGGTACCTTCTCCTCCGCAGGCGTAGGCTCGTCAGTCTCTCCCTCCACGTATCCTCGAACAGGCGGAGCGCCTTCAGTCCCAGGCGATGGAAGCTGGAAACTGAAGTCTGACACCGAATCCGCAAAAGGCTGACGATAGAACGACTGCTGCGCTCCAGCTGTAGTGCCATTGCCGTAAACCCGCTGTGCGGCCTCGCGGTAGTGCTTTGCCAGCTCATCCTCATCAGAAATTTTCGTCTTCGGCTTGTCATTGGAAAACGCCTGCCCAGAAGAAGTAGCTCTCGAATCGGGACTAGTGAAGAATCCGTCCCTTTCCTTTTCATTGTAGCTCTCGGGAGTCTGCACATCATAGATGTGCGTCTTATCCTCGCCCCACGAGATGCTCCTGTTCAGCTTATCAGATTTGCCATCGCTGTCGGTTTCGATTTCCGGGGTCTCCGGCTCATCCGTCTGCGCAGCCTTTGCAAGTGGCGACGAAGGCGAAGAATTTCTCGAGGTCTTGCTCCGAACAGGGCTGGCCTCACTGACAGGAGGCGTGGGAGAAATGAGGTTGAGCTTGGGAACCCCGAAAGGCGCATGTCTGCTCTGGCCATACATTCCTCCATAACGTACACGATCAAGATGAGATTGCACGTCCGCATCCCGAGCATGGTATACTTGAATATCGTTATCGGCGTTCGGGCCCAGAACTTTCGTCTTGCCCTCTGCTGGTTCTGACAAGACGTCCTTGGGAGCAAAGAATTCAGCATAGGTGCTGTGCTCCTCGTAGGCGTGCTCCCGGTCAGAGACAACTCTATCGGCCGAGACAACTTTGTCCGCAGCTTTTCGGGCAATCTCTTCATAGCGGGCTCGCTCGGCTGGTGTATGCTTGCGTTTGAAGAAGTCGGGGTCGAATATCTCGTCGTCCGTAAGAGGCTCACCCTCATGAGACCTGTTGGGCTTGATCTCCTTGGCTTGGAACTGCTGATCCTCCGGACGTGGCTCATCACGACTCTTCCGATCGCCATTCGCACGGCTAGCAATGACAGCACCGACGGTAGCGCCAGCGGCAGCCCCAACGACAGGTCCCCAAGAAGATGACTGTTGCTTTTCACTCTGCTCAGAGACAGACTGCCCTCTCGCACGGCTAGACTTGCTCGACTTCCGCTCAGCCTCTTTCCGCTCTTTGGTTCGACGTTCGCCCTCCTGCTGCTGCCTCAGAAACCTCTCCCTCTCATCAGCCTCTCTACGCTCTTCTTGCTGCCGTGCCTCTTCCGCCAATCTAAACTGCTCACGACGATAAGCTTCTTCCCTTTCTCGCATCATGCGCTGATGCTCGGCCTGGCGTTCCTTTTCAATCCTCGCCTGCTCTTCGGCCTCACGTCGCGCGGCCGCAAGCTTCGCTTCGGCAGCTCTACGATTCTCATCCTCGCGAGCACGACGGATCTCTTCCTGTCGGACCTCTCTTGCTTCCGCCTCTGCTTGACGAGATTCACTCTCTCTAGTAGCACGCTCGGCTTCCTCCTTCAAAGCTCTAGTCCGGTCGCTTCTCCGCCTCTCTTCATCGGCCTGCTTCTCCTCCCTCCTCCTCTCGCGATCTTCCTTCTTTTGTTGGTCTTCCGTTAGACCAAAGCGAACATTGGATCCCAAAGAGTCTCTGGACTTTTTGCTGGAGGAATTGTTGGATGACGTAGCAGCAATAATGCCAGCAGCGCCCAAAGCTCCAGCTCCGATCAAAGCAGCATCTTGAACAAAGTTGGTAGAACTAGGAGTACGAGGAGATGAACGGGACCAGTTTGATTCTACATTCTGCGTGAAAGCTGGCTTGATGGGAGTGGTGGGTTGAGGTTGCTGCAGTGGAGCGGGCCCCGGTCGATAGATCGGTGGCGAATCCGGTCCAAACGCACCAGGCATCGAGTGATGTCGAGAGCCAGGGTTACCAGCGTCGGAGATTGGCTGCGGATCAACGAACTGCAAAGGCTGATTGGGGATACCTGGAGAAGAGTTGGACGTCATGCTGGGCAATCTCCTTCCAGTATCATCAAGATAGACGGCCTGTCCAGACGGATACGGTCTGCTGGCGTCTGCAGCATGCGGACCAGCCGGAGAGGTGAAGGAGTCAGGCTTACCTGGCGGGTATGACGGCCGAGGAGATGTCGAGTTACGGGACCGCCTCTTCTTGTCTTTGCCACCCCATCTCCAACCCCAAGCCCCGAGTCCACCCGCAGAAGACTGCGAGCCGACACTCTCCAGACTTTGGCGACTGGAGACACGCTTGTCACCGTAATCGCCAAAAGCCAGGCCTCCGTCAAGACTTGAATCATCTTCGACATCAGAAGGCAACTCATCTTCCCACTCATCGTCCGAGGATCCGGGAGAGCCATGAGTATGTGCACGGCCGCGCCTGCCGACGTCTTTACGCGCTCCAAGCTCAACCTTGCTAGGACGCTTGTTGATCCTCCCTCCTCTCTGAGCAGCTGCAATGGCAGCAGCAGTTGCACCGATGCCAGCCACCGTAGCCGCCAAATGGTCGTCCGAAGTTCTGCGGGACCGTCTAGCATCGGGTCGTCCAGTCGATGAGCGTCCAGAAGACTTCCTCCGTAGAGGTAGACTTGTCTTGCTCGAGAACCCTTCGCCAAAGGCCAGCTCGGAATTTGACGACGAGGAAGAACTATTGCTGAACGTGAAGAAACCTTTCCGCTTCTTGTGGTGTTCCTTTCTGGAGTTTCTTCGTTTGGGAGGTGAGAAGAATCCTCCAAAAATGCCTTCCGATACAGGCTCTTCTGTACGACCATAAGAAGAGCGAGGAGATCGACGTTCACTTCTCCGAGCCTTGGAATCTCTAGAACGACTTCTCGAACCTCGTCTCAAGCCAGCAGACGCAGCTCCAGCACCCAGCGCGGCACCAGCAGCCGCTCCGAAGAAGCCACTCGATCTTCTCTCTCGAGACGAAGACCTCGACTCCTTCTGGACACGTCTTCGCTCCACGGTGCCGTCTTTTCTCCTCACGGTAACAAACTCCTCCCGGTCGCCGGGCCGCATGACTCCGTAGGTAGACTTGCGTCTCTGTTCCCTTGAAGAACTACGACTGCGTCGCCTGGCAGCTGATCTCTCCCGATGTCCAGACTTGACGCTATAGGTGTCGTCAAAGTCCTTCCTCCCATCACCGAGAATCGCATTAGCAGCAGTAGCAACTCCAGCAGCCGCCAATCCAGCGCCCAAGATACCAGTCGCCTTCCCACTCTCGCGACGTTTACGGCTGCTGTCGGAGGCATAGTAACGATTCTCCTTGTCCACGCGCACACTACCCGCACGACGAAGAGAATCATTGCTACCTTTTCTCCCCATCCTCTCGTTCGACCTTTGTCTCCTCAACTCATCAAACGAGTCTCGGCGGCTTCCTTTGTGATAATGATGCTGACGAGGAGCATCCCAGGGAGACGTCCTCGGATCGAAGCAATACTTGCATACCCCAATGTATTCGGTGTACATCTCCATCTTTGCCGTATCTTCAGGAGTAGAAATAAGATTGAAAAGGCCATCCTTGAGTCGTGTCATGGGTCCCTTGTGTTCGTGATCGTGGTGAAGTTGATGCATGCCCGTTCCACCACCACCACTAGATGGGTAGTGGCTGAATCCGCCCATGCCCGGCCGCGGTGGCTGCGGAGGTCCCTGTCCACCGCCACCGTAATTCCCGGAGGAAGCCATGTTGTGAGTGCTCTGTTGATTGTGCTGATTGATGCCATATGCTGCAAGACCGGCAGCGGCGGCGCCTGCTGCATAAAGGGGAATGTTAGAATTAGAGTTAGAAGATTGCTTACCTGGTGTTGAATATGCTGTCCCATAATCGTTAGTGTAGTTCGTTGCGCCGTGTCCTCCGTTCGTAGATTGTGCTCCGTAGGCATTGACTGAGCCTCCCTGCGCGATCGTGGATCCTGGAACACCGTATGTGTAGCTGGGAGAAGGAGGCACCGCGTATCCGCCCATGGGCTGGGATTGGGACTGAGACTGTGGCGGGGGTCCGTAGTATACATTTCCATCCGAGCTGTGTCGATTCGGCTTGGAAGGCAGTCTGCCGGTCGCATCGAGAGAAACACTGTTGCTGGCTTGATGGTAGGCCGCAGACGAAGATGAAGATTGTTGCTGCTGCTGCTGGGAGAATGAGGATTGAGCATGCGAGGCACTATTCAGCACACCAACTCCAGCAGCAGTAGCCAACGCAGCGGCAGCGGCATTCGACGACGAGCTCTTTGACGGTTTGCTCACTTTGCCTGGTTTCGATGTCTTGCTTGGCTTGACAGCACTCCATGAAGACTGCTTGGCTGGCTTTGAAGGTTTTGGTTTGGAGGCGGGTGTCACTGGTGCAGATGCACTCACACCAGCGCCATGAACCGGGCTGGCTTGACCCGAGTAGAAGTCGTTTGCAGCTCCATTTCCAGTGTCCATGGCAGGAATCGGCTGGGCACTCGCGGCCACCAGATGCTGATCAGGGTTGACAAGCATGTTGGGACTGTTGATTCGCACACCTGGCTGATGCTGTACGGACTCTCCAGCATCCAAGTAGTAGTCTGCTGCAGCGCCCCAGCTGTGAGAGGTCTCCAGAGGAGGTCGATTCGAGTCTTGGTACGGGTCTTGGCCTGGGAATTGGCCTTGCTGAGGTGCGGAATTGGGCAAGGCTCCCGACATGATGGCGTCCTGCGGGTATGATGTCTGCGGGCCCATGTGTCCACTCGCGTATTGACCTGGAAATTGCTCGAAACTGCCCATTTCGGGCATTGCGCGTGAGCTCTCTTCTGGAGACTGCACCAACTGCGGACGACGCTTGGCATCCCGCTCTCTCTCGCTCTGGCTGTCCCGGTCCCTCTCCCTCGTCCACCCTTTCTGCCTCTCACTTCCCCTGTCCTTTCCAAGCGCCTTGCTGGAAGACGACTTTTTGCGCTCCTTCTCACGCGAATTACTACGAGAACGATCACGATCACGATCACGATCTTTGCGCTCCCTCTCCTTCTCCTTTCCCTTTCCTTTCTCCCTTTCCCGCTCCCGCTCCTTCCCTCCACTCTTCCTGCTCCTTTCACCTTCACTGCGCCGACTCTTCCGCTCACTCCGCGCATCCTTGTCCTCATCCTCCCATTCCTCTTCGTCATCCGGCAGCATCCTCAGGGCACTGGCAGTAAGCGGCGCAGTAGTCGCCATATGACTCGGCGACGATCCATAGCCCACATTCACGACAGATCGAGGAGGAACTCCATACACGCTGCTTCCGTCACCGCCCTCGTAAACACTCCCGCCACGTGAACTCCTACGCCTTTCCCTCTCCCGGTCATCGTCGTCTCGTGGGCGGGAACTGCTCACGCTCTCAGCGCGATGACTTCTCTTGCGCCTGGGCTCGCTCGGCCTCCCTGTCGAGCTTCCACCGCCTTCACTCCGCCCTGTAAACGCAGCTTTCCACATTGCGTGAAAGTCAAGCTATGCGCCGGCTTGTATATTGTGCCGGGTGTTGCGGTATGGAAATTGTCTACGTTGTACTACAACGATGAGATTCTCGTCGCAACGTCCTTCTCGTCTCGTCTCCTTTCGTTTCGCCTCTCAAATCGTAAGGTACTTTGCGTGTTCTCGTCTCTGCGTGGAAGTGGCGGTCGGGTCGATCGGGGCGGTAAACAACCTCAAAGTAATCTTTACACAATGTACACTTTCGCGATTGATGAACGTTGACAATCAATGCATGCGATGCTTTCCCGTTAAATTATGCGCGAATTCATGACAAGATCGCACAGTAAAATCCCGTGGTGTGTGTGAGCACTGAGGAGAGAAGTTCCTGTTGCATGCGATTCGCCGCTGCGAGACCTGCGTGCGTCGTGCAGCTGTGCTTCGTTGTTTATGCAGCTAGCAAAGCCTCGGGCGAATGGTGGCTGGACAACGCAAACCTGTGAACCAGGGAAAGGAGCTGCCAAAAGCTTCTTTCTCAGCTGCCTTTGCCATGCACTCTCTTCTTCTTAATCCATGGCAGGAAGACAGACACTCATAAAAAGTTGGTATGAGACATTATGGGGTCGAGGAATGTGTTTTTGACATCATTCCAAGTTGCGGGAGAAGGGCCATCACTTCGGTTGAATCTCGCCACCGACCTGCAACTGCTACCCAAGCCAGCCCAAGCTGCGTGAGGCTGAGCGACCTGATCCCTGTTGATTTCCTTCTCCCGTGTCACCCACCTTGCTGATGGTTGTGATATGAGCGGGAAATCTTTTGCTACTATGCTATTTGACCAAACAGATTCAATAATCCATGATATATGCTCTCCTAGACAGACGAAACAACAACATCCATGGCGGAAACTATTCTCAGAGGCCGTCAATGTGGAAAGGGCCTTGCGACCACATGTACTACTAAACAAGTCCGGAATCTACTTCAACACAGGTGCAAGGTGTGCTTTGTCTGTCGGGATTTGTAGGGTGAATGTAACTCGACTCTGCGATGCTCCATGTTCTTCCCCTCCGCTCGTAACGATAAACACCTTAAGGTACGGCCTGCAATGCTCGGTTCGAAGGTCTCGCGTTGCGTTGCTTACAGACCTGCAAAGTTCACGAAGCGTCGTTCGGGCCCTCCTCGCAATTGCTCTTTGCACATGCCCCCTTCTAAGCCTACCATGCGACATGGACACCATAGCCTCGAGCACTGGAGAGCCCTCGTCCGCAACTACAGCGTCTCCTCACGTCGGAGGTTACTCCTTTCCGCTGTGGGCCGCCATTCTGCCAAACTACATTGGCTGCAATCACTGCTTTGCCAGGATTGAGGGAAGCGCAGTAGTTCTAACCTCCGATGCGAGGAGACGCTGTAGGAACACGCATGCGCGGTCATCGTCTTGCTTGAGAGTCTGGCCTTCAAGAGAATGGTGATGCACGAAAATTTCCGCACATATCCTACAAGGTCAGACACATTGTACCATGCCAAAGTATGTGTTTGCGCAGCCAGCGCGGGTTGTCCTTCAAGGTGAGATCTCCAAGATCCGCACTAGTGTGCTCTGCTCTTTCTGCATTTCGAATTTGCTTCCTCCTCTGCCTCGCAACATCATCGCATACCTTATATTTCCGGCATGACACGACGTTAGTCATTCTGGTACGAGCTCCTTCGTTGTTTGATCGGATCCGATGCATTCGTCGCTTCGCTGGCCATGGAACCGCCGATCCCGCCGCATGGGTATTGAGACTTGACCTGTCCACTCCGTTCACCCTGTCCACTTCCAACCTGCCACGAAGCCTCCACAGGATGCCTCGACTCGTCCTTTCGCTCCATCATGACAATGACAAGAGGAAGGTGGCCAAGCAAGACCCCGGGCAAAGCGGCGAAGCTCCTGCCCCAAGCTTTCTTCGCCGAGCCTTCACGCTTTGCCCAACCAGGAAAGTCGGGCTCTGCCTATCGCCGCGAGATGAGGGGAACGTTCATGTCACAGAAACACCGCAACAAACAATGCAACTCAGCGGCGCGGAAGAGACACACGCACGCGAGACATGTGAGTCCCCCTCTTATCGGCACATTAAATCCGCGGGATCGCGACTGGGTTAGTGGGATAAGTATAGCAAGTACCCTGCACGTGGCTATTTCACCTTCTATTTCGTGTCTTTCTCTCTTCTACTCTCTTCCTTCTTTCCTCAGGCAAAATGTCCATGGAAAAGAAAGGAGATCATTCCGATCCCGAGGTCGAGGTCGAGGTCGAGGCTGGAGCTCTTAAAGAAGGACATGTACCAGACAAAGTCCTCGAGCACTCCAACGATGCAGACGATGCCATGAAAGCCTTCGCCGGCGGAGAAGCTATCCATATCGACGATGCCACGAACAAACGCCTGCTACGAAAGATTGATTGGAATCTCATGCCCATTCTATGTGCAATCTACGGTCTGCAATATCTGGATAAGACAACACTATCATATGCCTCAATCATGGGACTGAAAACAGACATTGGATTGGTACACGACGACTACCAATGTGTGTCACATTCTCATCTTCATCATTTCCTCGTTTCTTTGCTGACATCTTAACCAGGGCTCGGTAGCATATTCTACTTTGGTTACCTAGCCTGGGAATACCCAACAAACCGCCTCCTCCAACGCCTTCCTCTAGGGAAGTACAGTGCAACCTGTATTATGCTCTGGGGCGCGATTCTAGCCTGCTTCGCAGCCGTATCCTCCTTTGGTGGTGCAGTAGCAGTGAGATTCTTCTTAGGAGCCACAGAAGCAGCCGTAACTCCCGGATTCGCCCTCATAACCAGCCAATGGTATACCAAGTCCGAGCAGAGCATGCGCGTGGGAGTCTGGTTTTCTTTCAATGGCGTCGCTCAGATCGTGGGCGGACTTGTCGCATATGGCATTGCAAAGGGCACGGCAAACAATGCTACGAGCTTGGAGGGATGGCAGATTCTGTTCCTGGCGACTGGACTTGTGACTGCTGCTGTCGGGGTTGTATTCTTCTTTACAGTTCCGGACAATCAGCTCAACGCCCGCTGGCTATCGAAAGAGGATCGCGTTTTGGCGCTGGAAAGAATCAGGGGAAATCAGCAAGGTGTTGGAAACAAGCACTTCAAGATGTATGAAAATCGTTCCTAAACGTCTGACACGCATGCTGACCGTACTTTTCGTCCAGGTACCAGTTTAGGGAAGCCATGACAGACCCAATGGCGTGGGCTTTCGTGGCCTACGCTTTTATCGCTGATATACCTAATGGTGAGATCGCTGTCCGATATAAGGTGATAGCGTTGTATTGACCAATCTCGCAGGCGGCATAACAAACTTCTTCTCCCAACTCATCACGTCCTTCGGCTATACCTCCCAACAGTCCCTCCTGTACGGAACCCCCGGTGGAGTCGTCGAGATCGTCTCTCTAGTGGTCTGCGGTTATCTAGGCCAAAAATATGGGAATCGGATCCTCATCTCCTCAAGTGGCATGATCGTCGCCATTGTCGGCGTAGCTCTCATCATCGGCCTGCCACTGTCGAACAACAGCGGAAGGCTAGCAGGCTACTATCTCACCCAAGCCAGCCCTACCCCGTTCGTCTGCCTGCTGAGTTTGATCTCTAGTAATGTGGCAGGCTATACGAAGAAGACGACTGTGGCTGCAATGTATCTAATTGCGTACTGTGTTGGAAACATCATGTAAGTCCACACCCCCCCTATCCAAGCAATGTTGTTTGTGCTAACGAATTGCAGTGGACCACAAGTCTTTCGACCCAAAGATGCTCCAAGATACATCCCTGGAGTCATAGTTATTCTGGTGTGCTATTGCCTGTCACTGTGCATCGTCCTATTCATCTGGTTTTGGTGTAAGAAGCAAAATGCGAAGAAGGCTGCTATCAGGGCACAGCCGGGATACGAGAGACTTTTCAATCAGGCGTTCCTAGACCTCACGGACCGTGAGAATCCCGAGTTCATATACTCACTGTAGCCTCCAGAACTAGACGCAATGAATGATTACTATATGCATATGTCTATTGCAGGTCAGAACAGTCTGAGACGACACAGCAACCTTGTCACAAAGTTTGTGATGCTCTGTATAAGTGACATGATCGTAGAGGTGAGCATATTTGCCTTTGGATGTTCTGATGTCGAATCTGATATGAGTCTTGCAGCGATGTCATCTTGCAGCAATGTCATCTAGCACAGATGGAATATGGCAGCATTCACTTCCCAACATTCACGCACACTTGTTCGCTCTGACTCAAGCACTCTGGAGATTTGACACGTCGATTACTACTACATCCTTTGAGAACTACTTAGCGTCGCCGCCGAGACCAGGATACCGCGACGCTGCCATGGCCCTGTGCTTGGACACGGTTAAATGTCAGTCGTCGTCTTACCCCAACCCTAACCCTAACGGTTGATCTTGCTTCCGAACAGCCAAAACGAATGAGGGAAGGAAGCTACAGTAGCAACCGCTCGTACTCCCGCGAACAAGTGGAAGTGCCAACGTCGCACAAGTTGCGGAGTATTTATCTTATTTTTCACGAAAGGTCGGTAAGTCTTTGGAGAGTAACCAGTGATACTGGCCTCTGATTCGCCCGAATGCCTGCCAAGCCTAGAGATATACCGCCACCGTCACCGACGAGCCGTCAATCATACCTAGTCGTCACCATCGAAGAGACTGAGAGCCACACCGCCGGCGTGATGTTGAGACATTCATCCAAGCCCGACGATTCGCAGTAAAATTACCAAAATCGGAGCGTGCTCCCAGCACTCGCAGACGCAGCTCCACGCTTTCACCGCATCCACTGGACTACTACCGCCAGCACACAGCAGTGTCAGTAGTGTGTCACCAGCGGATCTCATTCCCGCGCCTTCAGGAGCCGGCATCTGTCGAGTCGTATGATTGATATCATGCGAACTCATAGCGGTAATGGATCCGTACCGTTGATGTTTTAGCGAATCATGCCACCACAGTTCTCACCGCCAGTCGAAGGTTTTCAGCCCTAGTCCCGGCAGTTTTGCTGCACACGGACTGTGCGCTGGACCACACTCTCCTTTCTTCAAAAGACGACCTGCAGATCTTGTGCAACGTGAGGTCTTTTTCGTTTAGTTTTGGGGGAGGGAGAAGGGCTGAGTGGGAGAAAGCAGTCACCGTCGAAGCCTCTAATATCTAAAAGTGGAGGTTGCTGCGACGACACCACCACCATCCTTGTCAAAAAGTGTAAGCAAGAGGCAATACAATCTGACAGTTCAATGCTTACTCTCCTACAGCTTTACTATCAAGATGCAGTCGTCAAGACATGCCAGTCTGGAGGGACTTCCCACCGAACTCCGTCTTGCCATTTGGCAATTTGCCCTACAGGATTCCGAGTGCCACATTCGACGAGGACGAGAAGAAAAGAAGGCAACTCGTAGCATTTGGGCTTTATTGCACATCAACCAGCAGACCCGGGCAGAAGTCCAACCAATGTTCTTTTCTCTGGTCACGATTCACATCCGCGAGGACCTCACACAGGCAAATGTATCCACTTGGCTGGATGTCATCGGACAAAGTGCTGTTGCTGAAATGAAGAAGACACACGTATATTCGAAAAGAATGTGCGCAGGGTCAAGGCGCGATGAGTGAGTTGCCCTGTTGTCCTGAATATTTTCCTGAAAGTGGTATCTTACATTCTTCCAGGACGTACAATTGTCAACGCCAGGCTTTCTACCACACCGAGCTGAGGGAAGCACAAATCGCGGATATGGCCGTTCTAAGAGGCTACCGACCAACCATGTTCTTCCGCCTACTGCCCGACATCTGTTCACGAGGTCATCTAACTTGCTTCCGCAAGACAGTCAAGCAACTGGAGTTATCCGGAAGCGAGGACTGGTACATGGAAAAAGGAGAGGCACTTAGCAAGGAGCGATTGATGAAACTTTGGCTGGCATTGAATGTGGACCACCGGGAAGTTTGATGGACTCGTCATCTTTGGACTGAGCGAGATGGAGAATCTGCTCAACCGCGGCTATCGCGCCAGCTTTACAAAAGGTCGCAAGGGATGTGAAACGCTGGAGGTACATTTAGCATCCGCTTCTGTGTAACCACATTCGATCTCGATTACCTCGTGGCGTGGCGTTGTGCAACGATGCACCAGAGGGTGGATCGAGCCAAACCAGCGATCGATCCTGGTCTTCGGCCAATGTTGTATTGCAACCGCATGAGGGAACGCACGAGACTCTGACAAGATCCTTCCCAAATCGAGTAGGATTGTGGATGCGAAAATTGGACCGATTGCTTTCGAGATCCGTCCACGTCGAAGCATTCATCGTTGACTTTCGTCTAATTGATGCCTGCAGAAAATCATGAAGAAAAAGCTGTCAGCAGGAAACATCGAAAAGATATAATGGGCATTTTGTCGCAAGGTGATGCCTCCAGGCACCTCCGCAGGCAGCTAAAGTTGGAAGCTACCTTAATACATTGAAAGAGTTCTTTTCGCCGCATGCTCTTCAGCTTTATCTACCTCTTTCCCCTCGCCGAATAGTCATAAGATGGCGACCTATACTTACATGTAGCCGGTTACTCGTTTTTCTCCATTTCACTAATATTCAATATAGTACTTTCTCGTTAACCCTATTACTATAGTTAGAAGCTAGTAAGTGAAATATTATAAGCCGCCGCGGTAGTAAGGGTAGGGCTACTAAATTTACCTACCTTACCGTCGCCGGCGGAGCCTTTTTATTAACATCTCCTATACTAATCTCTCTTATTAACATTAAAATCAACTAATAATCTCTCTACTACTTCTTATACACTATAGCTAGCTTTAACGCTATTAATAGCTTACCTAGATAGGGCTCGCCTAGCTCTTATAGCGCTCCGCTATATACGCCTAATCTCTCTAACCCGCTCTCTAAAGATCTCTAACAATTCCGCCGCCCTACTACGACTAACCGTCGCGACTTCTAGTATAAGAGCTAGGTAGAGTAGGATACTACGCTCCGTAATGCTCTCTACCCCCCTAGCTAGGTTCGTAAGGGTAGTCGTTAGACGCTTAACCGATATAGTTAAGTAGGCCGAGTAATAGAAATAGAAGGTAAATCCGCTCTTCCTTACTCTTAGCAGT